>JABXJD010000099.1:0-10000 GCA_013375575.1 Percina caprodes | reverse complement strand
TGATAACTGTAATTAAACATGAGGCAAAGTGTTTCTGTGATAAAATAATAATGATGATAATAATAATAATAATAATAATAATAATAATAATAATAATAATAATAATAATAATATGTATGTGGTTCTGCCCACAGGCTCCAGCAAACAGGGATTTAACAAGGCCCACGTGGTACTGTCCGCCGCCCCACATTTAGCAGCTTATTATCGGAGTCAGCGTGGAGCCGGCATCACCCCATCAGAGGTAGTAGTGTGAATATATATATATGTATGTTTTCAACTTTTAAAGCTTATGTGATTATGTCATTCTCATCTGATTGTAGAATAATACCCCATCAGAGGGGTCGGATACGGCCGAGACTGGGCTGTGTCACATGCGAGCGGTCGAAGAATTACAAGAGGCTGACGGGTTAAACGCTCATCGTCCAGAGACCAGGCATACCAGCATAGGATGGCTGAACCTACAGGGTTCAGATGAGGGGGTATGAGGATTTTTATTTTTTAATTTTTTCCGGCTACAGAGGGCCGCAGAGGTCATTGTTTGAATGTGGTTAATATATTTTGTGAAGTTTTTCTTTAAATAAGGTATGTTAAAACACTCTATCTCTCTGTCATCTGTTTGCAGAATCATGGACCCAGCCAGCTGGAAACACCAACAGAGGGATTAGACACAGCAGAGACGGAATTTGATCAGCTGAGCCAAGCTATCCATGATTTACAAAGGGTGATAAACGCACATAGCCAGAGGCCGCCCATAGCATCATAGGAGGGCACGACCTGCAAAATTCAGATGAGGTGTGTAGCACTTTTTCCACTTTCCACGGCCTACAGGGGGAGCCATAGCTGATATACCACCCATGGCCTACAGGGGCACTATAGCTGTTATACCACCCATGGCCTACAGGGGCACTATAGCTGTTATACCACCCACAGCCTACAGGGGCACTATAGCTGTTATACCACCCATGGCCTACAGGGCACTATAGCTGTTATACCACCCACAGCCTACAGGGGCACTATAGCTGTTATACCACCCACGGCCTACAGGGGACACTATAGCTGTTATACCACCCACGGCCTACAGGGGGCCATAGCTATGCCGCCCTGTAGGCCTAGGGTCATATTGTAGGTTTGTTTGTTTTTATTTTTGTTGTTGTTATTATGTCAAATTTGATTACAAAATGTTTTTATTATTCTATTCTCTTAAATTCTATTAATTTATTTATTTATTTTTAAATTAATTTTAATTAATTTATTTATTTTTATTTATATATTTTTATTTTTATTTTTTAAAATAAGGTGTTTGTGTGTGTGTGTGTGTGGTGTGTGATTATCACGTCCTCTCGTTTTACATCCTAGGTGGGGGTGGAGCGCCAGATGTGCATGACGGGGACGAGTCCAAAGTGCCAGCAACACCAGATCAAGGTCCTCTCACTTCAGAAGGGGATGTTGAGCGACCACCGAAGTCACTACAGGCGATGGCCTCAACAAACTTGGTGCGTCTGCTGATTTAAGCTCTATACCATTGCATGAAATATATGTGGATTTATCAAACATGTTTTTATTAAAGAATATGAATCACCATACAATTTGACCATACATTCTGAATATTTTTTTTAAAGGTAAAAAAGAAAAAACAAACAATAAAACAGGACAAAGCAAGAGAAGTAACAGTACAAAACAAAAAGGTGACAACAATATCACCAGGCTGACCACGATCCCTCCCACTATCCCAACCCCCTACCCGCCCTATCCAACCCCTCCCGTGTATCTCCACCCTCACTCTCACCCTCACTAGACCACCACTCTAAGACCAATACAACTGTCATAGTGTGCTAGGATGCGGATTGTTGTACTGAGTTTGTGGTTTTCAGGTATGATATGAGTGGTTTCCATGTTTTATTAAACAAGTTGAGCCTGTCTTTCAGCGTATACCTTATTCTTTCTAAATGAAGAGTATTAGTTAAATCGTCCAACCACATCTTAGAGGTAGGCACAGCCGTGCTCTTCCACAAGAGAAGGATTATTCTCTTTGCAATTATAAGACAGTATGAGAGAAAGCACTGCTGTGCCACAGTCAGTTTCCTGAAGGTCTCCGATATTCCAAGAATGATGAATAGGGGCTCAGGTTTGATTGAAATATTTATGACCTCAGACATAATGCTACATATATCAATCCAGAATGGCTGGATCTTTGGGCACAAAGCAAAACTATGGAGAAGTGTTGCTACGGAAGAGTGGCATTTATCACACATAGGTGACACCTCTGGGTATATGGTATGTAGTTTTTCCTTCGAGTAATGAAGCCTATGTATGATTTTAAATTGGATAAGACAGTGTCTTGCGTTATCTGAACAACTGTGTATTTTTCAAGACTTTCCTTCCATAAATCATCTGGAATAGATTCACCAAGTTCCTCTTCCCATTTATGCTTATAATTTTCAGTTGATGGGGAACTTATTAATAGGAGATTGTCATAAATGCGGGATATCAGTTTACTCTCGTTAGGGAAAAATTTTAGGCAGTCCTCTATTCTAGGTTGTGATTCCGTCTCAAAATCTCTCAGGTGTTTCCGAACGTAGTCCCTAATTTGTAGGTAACGAAAGAGTCATTATTCCCCAGCTCATACTTCCTCTGTAACTGTGTGAATGAAGCAAAGACGCCTCCCACGTATAGGTCCCCAACACAATGGATACCCCTCTCACTCCATGTAGAGAAGGCTCCATCCAAGCTGGAAGGGGCAAATGTGGGGTTTCTAGCGATGGGTAATAGAAGAGAGAGCGTTTGAGATTAAAGGAGGTCTTGATTTGTTTCCAGGTACGGATCATGCTATGTATGATGGGATTGTTATTATACAGGTTTTTTTTAATCGCGACCGGAGCTAATAGGACCGCGGCCATAGAATACGGGTGGCAGTCCTCCCGTTCCAGTAGTAGCCAGTCAGACATTGGTATTGATGTGTCCAACCAAAAGGTGTAAATCTTGATTGCTGAGGCCCAGTAATATAGCAAAAGTCTGGAAGTGCCAATCCCCCTTTGGCTTCGGTCTACAGAGGTGCTTTTGCCAATTCTGTGAGCCCTTTGTCCCCACAGGAAAGGAACTATTAGAGAATCTAGTTGTTTAAAAAAGATTTTTAGAAACATTGGGATGTTCTGAAAAGATATAACAATTGCGGAGGAAAATCATCTTTATAGCATTAATTCTACCAATTAAAGAAAAGTGTGTCCCAGAATGAAATCCTAGTCCGCAATCGCTCTATTAGAGGAAATTTGCTTGAAACAGAGAGGAGTACTGCTTTGTCACTTCAATCCCCAAATAGGTAAATTTTTCATGGGAGACCTTAAATGGGAAGTGGTCCAGGTGTGCTAGGTCATTCATATAGACTGGCATTAAAACGCTTTTAGTCCAGTTGATCCGATAGCCGAAAAGGTCCCAAACAGGTTAATTTTTCAAGAAGATTTGGGATAGTAATTTCAGGCTGTGTTATATATAACAAGATATCATCTGCGTATAATGATATCTTATTATTGGTGTCTTTGGTGGAGTAACCATAGATCTGGGGTTCTAATCTGATACTTTGGGCTAGAGGTTCAATAGCCAGTGCAAAAATTAAAGGGGACAACGGGCAACCCTGTCTTGTCCCTCTGTTTAGGCTAAACGGGGAGGATATTGTCCGGTTTGTTAGGATTTGAGCCATGGGATTCCTGTAAATGAGTTTAATAAGTGACAAGAATTTACTTCCAAAATTGAACCTATTAAGAACTTCAAATAAGTAGCACCACTCAATCTGGTCAAACGCCTTCTCAGCGTCAAGTGCAAGTATGACAAAATCAGTAGGTGGACCTCTCTTTGTATATATAACATTGAAAAGACGTCTAAGATTGAAAGTAGCATTCCTATTTGGTATAAAACCTGTCTGGTCCATATGAACTAGCTTTCCCAATAGAGGATTCAGTCTGTTAGCCAGTATCTTAGCAAACAACTTCCCATCGGCATTAAGGAGGGAGATAGGACGGTAGCGCCTACTTCCTGTGGGTCCTTCCTTTTTGTGAATTAATGTGATCACAGCCTCAGTTAAGGTGGGGGTAGATTACCTTGTATCTGGGCGTGTTCATATACTTTCAACAGATAAGGAGATAGATTTTCACTGAATGTTTTGTATAATTCACCTGGAAGTCCATCAGGACCGGGTGTCTTATTACTCTTTAGGAGGCAATGGCACCTCGAACCTCTGCAATTGTGAGGTCAGAATTCAAAGAGACACAGTCATCCTCACTCAGTCTGGGAAGCTCACATCTGTCTAAAAATGCATTAATAGTTACAGAGTCTGACGTGGTCTTTGAAGTATACAGATCAGTATAAAATTCAAGAAATCTGTCATTGATATCTTTAGGCTTTGTAAGTATTGCATTACTGCGGGCTTTTATCTTGTGTATCATTCTGTCGTTTTCCATTTTCCTGAGTTGTCTAGCTAGCAGCTTGTGTGGTTTGTCACCAAATTCAAAATATTTTTGCCTAGTATGGAGAAATGCTTTACTTAGTTTAGCAGAGATAATTTTATTGTATTCATACTTAAGTGTTGCTATTTTCCTGTGCAACATAATCGAGGAGTGTGCATTTTCTATGTCAAGTAATTTAATTTGGTCTTCTAGTTCCTTTAGTTTAGTCTTATTTACTTTTCGCTTAGAGGCCTCGAACGATATGATACAACCTCTTATGTAAGCCTTGAATGCTTCCCAGAGGATGGAGGGAGAGGTATCAGAGTTGTCGTTTACTAAATATAAAGAAATCTGGTCTTTTAAATAGTCGCAGAATTTATTTTCAGTGAGTAAGTGCGGGTTCAGTTTCCAATGGGTGTGTGGCTTATCTACATGATCTAAACACAATGAAAAGGTGAGTGGGCTGTGATCTGAAATCACAATGCTGTGATATTTTGCATTCAATGTGAACGGTGCAAGTCTGGCGTCCACCAGGAAGTAGTCTATCCTACTGTAGGAGTTGTGTACAGGTGAATAAAATGAATAGTCCCTACCTGAAGGGTTCATTGCCCTCCATATATCCAGAACATTTGTGTTATTAATGAACATATTTAAAAATTCACTAGAGGCGTTTCTTGAGTCTCTTCGTAGAGGACCTATCAAGATATGTGTCGAGGACAGTGTTAAAGTCGCCCCTATTATCAAATGTGTTTGTGAGATATCTGGTATCAGTGAAAAAGAAAATGGGATTATCTATGTTGGGAGCATATATATTTACTAAAGTAAGGGAAATGTTATGGATTTCACCCGTCACTATAATATAGCGGCCCTCTTTGTCAGTGATTGTTTTTTCTGTAAAAGGGCACGCCTTTTCTCAGTATAATGGCTGCACCTCTTGCTTTGGATGAAAAGTTTGAGTGGTAAACTTCCCTATCCAATTTGCTTTTAACCTGCCGTGCGAGCTACTTTTCAAGTGAGTTTCCTGTAAGAACATAATGTCTGAGGTCAGAGACTTTAGATGTGCCAGAACTTTACCCCTTTTGACTGGATTGTTTACTCCGCGTACATTCCAGCTGGAGAATGTAAGACCCTTTGTCCCTCTGCTGTAATTGTTTAACCTATCATACATCAGGGATCTATGATCGGTACAGTATCCATGGCAGTGCGGTTGTCAATGTGTAGGATTTGAGTGAGTGGTCTTCCTATCCCTCCCCACCATTCTACCCCAGTCTGCCCCCAAACATTATCAAGGTCAGCCCAATCCCCAAAATAAAGAATGAAAACAAAGCTGCTCTTGCCAGTTCAAAGTGAATGTGGCGCAGCCTTCTTAAGGAAGTAAGTACAACTGAACCAGTAACTTAAGTTACTTCCCCACACGTTCTGGTGGCCTGTTGCTAACTCCTATCTGTGATCCCATAGCTTGGTAACATACACAAAACGTTTAGGTAGTTTAGTGAAGAGAAGAAAAAATGATTAGTTGAAGTGCCGTAGTAATATAATATCCATGGGCACAAACATACATACCTACACACATTATCTATAGCAAGAGGAAAACTGCAGTCAGATTTTCCCAAAACTAGGGATTTACACCCTTTGTATAACAAAAAGAGAAAATAATTTAAATATGTACGATCATAAACTTAACTGAGTTGTAATTCCAACCCAGGAACTGACCTCATAAACATCTACAACAAAAATAGGTGTCATTACATTGGATAGTTTTCAATAACAGTGAGCCATTTCCACACTTTAAGAGAACAAGGTGAACAATTGCGTGGGCCCTAGATATGATATCGAATGGAAAAATAAGAACTGTATAAGAAAAACGGTAACAGTGCCATCCATAATCTATGAAGGAGGACTAAGATTTGTCCAGTTATTCATCTAATAATAATGGTGGTTTAATAGTCAGATGGTGATGCATTAGCTGTGCGTGTGTATGAGCATTTAACTCACGTGGATAGGTGACTGTTAGTGTTGTGCTAGCGCTAGCCACAAAGGCTAACTAGTAAGCACCAGTACATAGCCATAGCCACCACACTGGATATCATAAATCAACGCATCAGCAGTGATTGCATCAGATTAGGCGTCCTCCTGTCTTATTTCAGTCGAGCCCGGTGTCAAAAGGCGTTCAGCATATTTCTCCGCTTTTGGCATCTATGAATGATATCTGTGTGTCATTGTGGGTTATTAGGAGTCTGGCAGGGTATAGGAGGCCGTACCTGACCCCGGGTCTGCCTCGTAGCAGCTCCCTGGTGCGATTGAATAACGCTCTCTTTCTAGCCACGGCAGGCGGGTAATCCGGAAAGATTTGGATCCTTTTACCACCGTGGTAGAGCTGTTTTGCCGCTGCGGCCTTACGTAGGATGTCCTCCAACGTGTGAAAATAGTGTAGTCTCAAAACGAACGGTCTGGGTGGCTCATGAGGTTCGGGTCGCCTTCGCAGGGTCCGGTGCGCTCTATCAATGAGGGGCTTCTCACCCAGGGATAGTATCTCTTGCAGCAGGCCGGCAATAAAGTCTCTCGGCTTGGGCCCCTCGGTCCCCTCGGGTATTCCGATGATCCGGATATTGTGTCTCCTCGAGCGCCCCTCTAGGTCTTCGCATTTCCCAGTTAGTTTTTCCACTTCAGAGCTCAGGCGAGTGACTTGACGTTGAAGTGCAGTGACATCGTCCGACTGGTGTGAAGCAGACTTCTCTAACTCTCCTATGGTGTTAGCATGTGAGGTCGCGGTTTTTTCCAGGGCCAAAATGGAAGTTTGCAGTTCTTCTTTAGTTGTAGCCAATTCGCCTCTCAGTACGGTGTACACCGTCTGTAGACGGACATCAATTGTGGCGCATATGTCATCTTTAATCTGGGTAATTTCATTACGCAGCGCAGAAATAGCGGCTAATACAGCCCGGTTGGGTGGGTCCGCCTCCTCACTCAGGTTGCCGGGCTCCATCATCTCAGTTGAGTCCGAGGGTTGGTCGAGGCCTGTTTCTTGTTGGTCGTTCTTTTGGATTTCCCCTTTTTTGACATTGTTCTCTTCTTTTAGGTTAAATTTCCCACTTGCTCATATCTTCTTATATCACTCTGAGGCACTTTTAGGCGGATATGCAGGTGTTTAGTGTATTAATAAATGAAAAGTTACCGGAGCTATGCAAAACACGTCTCACTCCTCCATTGCTCAACAGCGCCCCCCCTATGTGGATTTATCAAGTGGTAGGATCCAACAGTCAGATCAGAACAATCCTCTTGAACATGATGTAACGGCTGATTCTAGTCAAACACAGGTCCCCACCGATTCTATAATCGAACTCATGAATGCTAAAATAGACATTCTCTATGGTGATCTAAAAGATGAAATTAAAAGCGTCTTAGACAAGAATGCAGCATTAGAGACATTGGTAAGAACCCTTATCGAGCAAAATTGGCACCAGTTCAAACTTCTGTACACGCAGCGATAATCAGAAAACGTAAACACAACGGGTAAACTAAATTGATCAGAAAAATGGATCCCCCTCTAAAAAAAAAAAAAAAAAAAAACATCTAACAAAGTCGGACAGCTGTAATGAGTTATTATCATTATTCGAAAACGATCCAAAGAGTGCAAAACACGAACATGCAAAAATTATTGAAAGGTGTTACAAATTAGCACGCATTGAATACATTGTAGACAGGGAATGTGATTTTGATGAATTTATGGAAAAGTGTGACAAACAACTGACAAAATATGAAAAAGAGGCCGCAGACGGGTTGCTAAATTCAGACAGTCTGTCATCTACTGTGTATGAGGGCTTGCGTATGTCAGAACAGGTATGCATACCTGGACAAATCCCGTCACACTCCCATTTAAATCCAGACAGCATACCGTCTATCACCACCACAGCGTTGCTACACAGGGCCCCCATAATGCACTCTGCGACGCCTGATATACAGATGCCCGGCACAAGCGGGGCAAACCCCTCCCGACAATTTCTAAATTCGGACAGAGCCACCTCTACAAGCACTGCATCATTACAACAGTCAACCACAGGGCAGACAGGGGTGGTAGTGTAACAAACGCTATAAGTGTCCGGAAATTCCGAAATTTAATGCCGCTGAATACCGTCAACACATCACATTGAGTGGAATAGACATTTCTGATGTCGATAGCGTGCCGTCACAAGTTCACAGTACCCTAACGGGGTTAATCGACACAGCCCTACAGTCCACAACCCAAGCGCACTGAATGTGGTGTTAAGAGGTTAGCTGATGACATACAGGTAGTGTTACACGCACACAATGACTACAGCATAGACTCTTTCCTGGAGCAAATAGCCCAAGCTCTACAGAGTAACGACACATCATTGACAGATGACTCTTTAGAGCTCGTTGTCACAGTGGCACGAGGCATGTCGGGGGGAGCTAGGTGCAAACTAGGGTCCGTGGGTTATGACGATATTATACGGCGTAAGATAAATTCGTTATTCAACCCTATGAATAGGGCGATGGTCTTTGCTTTGGGATATGTCTTGCATACTATGCTAATGAGAACATGTCTCAAAATGACAGGCTCAACTATGCAAAGCATCTATACAGTGAATTGGGGTTTGAACACTCACACTATGTAGCATTTTCCGACGTGGCCAAGTTTCAGAGCTATTTGAAAATTAAGATCGTAATATTTCATCACACTGTCGGATCTAAAAAAACAGCTTTTTAAGACCCATGATGAGGCAGATGAGCGTACCGTGTGGCTATATTTGCATGATGAACATTACTACCTCATAAAAACCAAAACAGCATTTTCGGGCCGCCTACGTGTGTGATGCCTGCTACGGCACGTACACAAATTATCTCACACATGCCTGCAGCATAATCTGCAATGTGTGTCAGACAGCATGTTTTCGCAAGCCCGGTAATACTGTCGAGCGGTGATTGTAAACGCATTTGCAAATCCCAGTATTGTTTAGTGCAGCATAAGGTAATGAATACAAAACATCGCTTTATCCCATGTGACAGGACAAAATACTGCGATGATTGCGGAAAGACCTATCAAGTATGGAAAAAGGAAAAAGCATGTTTGTAATGCACACTGCAGGAAGACATGATAGGCCAAAAACACGAATGTTATATACAGCCTCTCAAGAAAACACCTGCAGATGCAAAATACATATACTACGACTTTGAAACACGTTACCAGAATGATAGACACGTCGCAAACTATGTCTGTAGCATTGATATGACCGGCTCCAAGTACTGTTTCTCAGGTCCAAACTGTGTGTCAGCGTTTGTTAAGCATTACAGAAGACCACGCTATAGAAATGCAACCTTTATAGCACATAATGCCTCAGGGTTCGACAGTTACATATTGTTGGAATATTTTGTAATGCAAAATATCTGTCCAACGCTCATAATGAGGGGGTCCCGCGTTATTTCAATGTTTGACAACGATTACAAACAGCGGTGGATTGATTCATTTAGCTTCCTCCCAATGGCGTTAGCTAAAACACCTGCAGCTATGGGGTTCACTGATGTGTTAAAAGGCCATTTTCCTCACA
>JABXJD010001203.1:85000-103962 GCA_013375575.1 Percina caprodes | reverse complement strand
ATCCATGGTGTCACACAGGTAATATCGGACCATTCTGATGTAGGATTTTAAAATTAAAGGCTAAAATGTCCAAGTAAATCTTCAGTATATTTGACATCTTTTTCAGGCTGTTAAAGCCATTTTTACTTTTCAGGATACTGTAAACAGAATCCTCCTGTTAAGCCAGCTTCATTCCAAGTCTGGGTAAGACATAACATTTCCATGATGTCACACAGGTAATATAGGACCATCCTAATGTAGGATTTAAAATTAAAGGCTAAAATGTCCAAGTAAATCTAAAGTATATTTGACATCTTTTCAGGCTGTTATAGCCATATTTTACTTTATTCAGGCAACTGTACATCCAAATCCTACTGTTAAGCCAGCTTCATTCCAAGTCTGGGTGAGACATCACTTATCCATGGTGTCACACAGGTATCGACTCTTTTTCAGGATACTGTAAAGAAGAATCCTCCTGTTAAGCCAGCTTCATTCCAAGTCTGGGTAAGAAATAACATTTCCATGATGTCATCCAGGTAATATCGGACCATTCTTATGTAGGATTTTAATTAAAGGCTATGTCTCCTGTAAATCTCAGTATTTTGACATCTTTTCAGGCTGTTAAAGCCATATTTTACTCTTTTTCAGGATACTGTAAACAGAATCCTACTGTTAAGACAGCTTCATTCAAGTCTGTGTTAGACATAACATTTCCATGGTGACACGGAGTTAATATCGGACCAATCTGATGTAGGATTTTAAAATTAAAGGCTAAAATGTCCAAGTAAATCTAAAGTATATTTGACATCTTTTCAGACTTTTAATGCCATATTTTACTCTTTTTCAGGCAAATCCTCTCTGTTAAGCCAGCTTCATTCCAGTCTGGGTGAGACATCACATATCCATGGTGTCACACAGTTAATATCGGACCAATCTGATGTAGGATTTTAAAATTAAAGGCTAAAAATGTCCAATTAAATCTAAAGTATATTTTACTCTTATTCAGGCAACTGTGAATCCAAATCCTACTGTTAAGCCAGCTTCATTCCAAGTCTGGGTGAGACATCACTTATCCATGGTGTCACACAGGTATCGGACTCTTTTTCAGGATACTGTAAAAGAACTCCTGTTAAGCTTCAGCTTCTTAGTCTGGGTAAGACATAACATTTCCATGATGTCACCAGGTAATATAGGACCATCCTGATGTAGGATTTTAAAATTAAAGGCTAAAATGTCCAAGTAAATCTAAAGTATATTTGACATCTTTTCAGGCTGTTAAAGCCATATTTTACTCTTATTCAGGCAACTGTACATCCAAACCCCTGTTAAGCCAGCTTCATTCCAAGTCTGGGTAAGACATAACATATCCATGATGTCACCCAGGTAATATCGGACCATCTGATGTAGGATTTTAAAATTAAAGGCTAAAACACCTAGTAAATCTTCAGTATATTTGACATCTTTTTCAGGCTGTTAAAGCCATATTTTACTCTTATTCAGGATACTGTAAATCCAAATCCTCCTAAACAAGCTTCATTCCAAGTCTGGGTGAGACATCACATATCCATGGTGTCACACAGGTAATATAGGACCATTCTGATGTAGGATTTTAAAATTAAAGGCTAAAATGTCCAAGTAAATCTTCAGTATATTTGACATCTTTTTCAGGCTGTTAAAGCCATATTTTACTGTTTTTCAGGATACTGTAAAACAGATTCCTCCTGTTAAGCCAGCTTATTCCAAGTCTGTTAGACATCACATATCCATGGTGTCACACAGTTATATTGACCAATCTTATGTAGGATTTTAAAATTAAAGGCTAAAATGTCCAATTAAATCTAAAGTATATTTGACATCTTTTCAGGCTGTTAATGCCATATTTTACTCTTTTTAGGCAAATCCTTCTGTTGAGCCAGCTTCATTCCAGTCTGGGTGAGACATCACATATCCATGTTGTCACACAGGTAATATGGACCATTCTGATGTAGGATTTTAAAATTAAAGGCTAAAAGTCCAATAAATCTAAGTATATTTGACATCTTTTTCAGGCTGTTAAAGCCATATTTTACTCTTTTTCAGGACAGAAACAGAATCCTCCTGTTAAGCCAGCTTCATTCCAAGTCTGTGTGAGACATCACATATCCATGGTGTCACACAGTTTATATTGACCAATCTGATGTAGGATTTTAAAATTAAAAGCTAAAATGTCTAATTAAATCTAAAGTATATTTGACATCTTTCAGGCTGTTAAAGCCATATTTTACTCTTTTTCAGGCAACTGTAGATCCAAATCCTTCTGTTAAGCCAGCTTCATTCCAAGTCTGGGTGAGACATCACATATCCATGTTGTCACACAGGTAATATCGGACCATTCTAATGTAGGATTTTAAAATTAAAGGCTAAAAGTCCAAGTAAATCTTCAGTATATTTGACATCTTTTCAGGCTGTTAAAGCCATATTTTACTCTTTTTCAGGACACTGTAAAACAGAATCCTCCTGTTAAGCCAGCTTCATTCCAAGTCTGGGTGAGACATCACATGTCCATGGTGTCACACAGTTATATTGACCAATCTGATGTAGGATTTTAAAATTAAAACTAAAATGTCCAAGTAAATCTAAAGTATATTTGACATCTTTTTAAGGCTGTTAAAGCCATATTTTAGTCTTTTTCAAGACACTGTAAACCGAATCCTCCTGTTAAGCCAGCTTCCAAGTCTGGGTAGACATCACATATCCATGGTGTCACACAGGTAATATCGGACCATTCTGATGTAGGATTTTAAAATTAAAGGCTAAAATGTCCAAGTAAATCTAAAGTATATTTGACATCTTTTTCAGGCTGTTAAAGCCATATTTTACTCTTTTCAGGCAACTGTAGAACCAAATCCTCCTGTTAAGCCAGCTTCATTCCAAGTCTGGGTGAGACATCACATATCCATGGTGTCACACAGGTAATATCGGACCATTCTGATGTAGGATTTTAAAATTAAAGGCTAAAATGTCCAAGTAAATCTACAGTATATTTGACATCTTTTTCAGGCTGTTAAAGCCATATTTTACTCTTTTTCAGGCAACTGTAGAACGGAATCCTCCTGTTAAGCCAGCTTCATTCCAAGTCTGAGTGAGACATCACATATCCATGGTGTCACACAGTCAATATTGGACCATTCTGATGTAGGATTTTAAAATTAAAGGCTAAAATGTCCAAGTAAATCTACAGTATATTTGACATCTTTTTCAGGCTGTTAAAGCCATATTTTACTCTTTTTCAGGCAACTGTAGAACCAAATCCTCCTGTTAAGCCAGCTTCATTCCAAGTCTGGGTGAGACATCACATATCCATGGTGTCACACAGGTAATATCGGACCATTCTGATGTAGGATTTTAAAATTAAAGGCTAAAATGTCCAAGTAAATCTACAGTATATTTGACATCTTTTTCAGGCTGTTAAAGCCATATTTTACTCTTTTTCAGGCAACTGTAGAACGGAATCCTCCTGTTAAGCCAGCTTCATTCCAAGTCTGGGTGAAACATCACATATCCATGGTGTCACACAGTCAATATCGGACCATTCTGATGTAGGATTTTAAAATTAAAGGCTAAAATGTCCAAGTAAATCTACAGTATATTTGACATCTTTTTCAGGCTGTTAAAGCCATATTTTACTCTTTTTCAGGCAACTGTAGAACGGAATCCTCCTGTTAAACCAGCTTCATTCCAAGTCTGGGAGAGACATCACATATCCATGGTGTCACACAGTCAATATCGGACCATTCTGATGTAGGATTTTAAAATTAAAGGCTAAAATGTCCAAGTAAATCTACAGTATATTTGACATCTTTTTCAGGCTGTTAAAGCCATATTTTACTCTTTTTCAGGCAACTGTAGAACGGAATCCTCCTGTTAAACCAGCTTCATTCCAAGTCTGAGAGAAACATCACATATCCATGGTGTCACACAGTAATATCGGACCATTCTGATGTAGGATTTTAAAATTAAAGGCTAAAATGTCCAAGTAAATCTACAGTATATTTGACATCTTTTTCAGGCTGTTAAAGCCATATTTTACTCTTTTTCAGGCAACTGTAGAACGGAATCCTCCTGTTAAACCAGCTTCATTCCAAGTCTGAGAGAAACATCACATATCCATGGTGTCACACAGTCAATATCGGACCATTCTGATGTAGGATTTTAAAATTAAAGGCTAAAATGTCCAAGTAAATCTACAGTATATTTGACATCTTTTTCAGGCTGTTAAAGCCATATTTTACTCTTTTTCAGGCAACTGTAGAACGGAATCCTCCTGTTAAACCAGCTTCATTCCAAGTCTGAGAGAAACATCACATATCCATGGTGTCACACAGTCAATATTGGACCATTCTGATGTAGGATTTTAAAATTAAAGGCTAAAATGTCCAAGTAAATCTACAGTATATTTGACATCTTTTTCAGGCTGTTAAAGCCATATTTTACTCTTTTTCAGGCAACTGTAGAACGGAATCCTCCTGTTAAACCAGCTTCATTCCAAGTCTGAGAGAAACATCACATATCCATGGTGTCACACAGTCAATATCGGACCATTCTGATGTAGGATTTTAAAATTAAAGGCTAAAATGTCCAAGTAAATCTACAGTATATTTGACATCTTTTCAGGCTGTTAAAGCCATATTTTACTCTTTTTCAGGCAACTGTAGAACGGAATCCTCCTGTTAAACCAGCTTCATTCCAAGTCTGAGAGAAACATCACATATCCATGGTGTCACACAGTCAATATCGGACCATTCTGATGTAGGATTTTAAAATTAAAGGCTAAAATGTCCAAGTAAATCTACAGTATATTTGACATCTTTTTCAGGCTGTTAAAGCCATATTTTACTCTTTTTCAGGCAACTGTAGAACGGAATCCTCCTGTTAAACCAGCTTCATTCCAAGTCTGAGAGAAACATCACATATCCATGGTGTCACACAGTCAATATTGGACCATTCTGATGTAGGATTTTAAAATTAAAGGCTAAAATGTCCAAGTAAATCTACAGTATATTTGACATCTTTTTCAGGCTGTTAAAGCCATATTTTACTCTTTTTCAGGCAACTGTAGAACGGAATCCTCCTGTTAAACCAGCTTCATTCCAAGTCTGAGAGAAACATCACATATCCATGGTGTCACACAGTCAATATCGGACCATTCTGATGTAGGATTTTAAAATTAAAGGCTAAAATGTCCAAGTAAATCTACAGTATATTTGACATCTTTTTCAGGCTGTTAAAGCCATATTTTACTCTTTTTCAGGCAACTGTAGAACGGAATCCTCCTGTTAAACCAGCTTCATTCCAAGTCTGAGAGAAACATCACATATCCATGGTGTCACACAGTCAATATCGGACCATTCTGATGTAGGATTTTAAAATTAAAGGCTAAAATGTCCAAGTAAATCTACAGTATATTTGACATCTTTTTCAGGCTGTTAAAGCCATATTTTACTCTTTTTCAGGCAACTGTAGAACGGAATCCTCCTGTTAAACCAGCTTCATTCCAAGTCTGAGAGAAACATCACATATCCATGGTGTCACACAGTCAATATTGGACCATTCTGATGTAGGATTTTAAAATTAAAGGCTAAAATGTCCAAGTAAATCTACAGTATATTTGACATCTTTTTCAGGCTGTTAAAGCCATATTTTACTCTTTTTCAGGCAACTGTAGAACGGAATCCTCCTGTTAAACCAGCTTCATTCCAAGTCTGAGAGAAACATCACATATCCATGGTGTCACACAGTCAATATCGGACCATTCTGATGTAGGATTTTAAAATTAAAGGCTAAAATGTCCAAGTAAATCTACAGTATATTTGACATCTTTTTCAGGCTGTTAAAGCCATATTTTACTCTTTTTCAGGCAACTGTAGAACGGAATCCTCCTGTTAAACCAGCTTCATTCCAAGTCTGAGAGAAACATCACATATCCATGGTGTCACACAGTCAATATCGGACCATTCTGATGTAGGATTTTAAAATTAAAGGCTAAAATGTCCAAGTAAATCTACAGTATATTTGACATCTTTTTCAGGCTGTTAAAGCCATATTTTACTCTTTTTCAGGCAACTGTAGAACGGAATCCTCCTGTTAAACCAGCTTCATTCCAAGTCTGAGAGAAACATCACATATCCATGGTGTCACACAGTCAATATTGGACCATTCTGATGTAGGATTTTAAAATTAAAGGCTAAAATGTCCAAGTAAATCTACAGTATATTTGACATCTTTTTCAGGCTGTTAAAGCCATATTTTACTCTTTTTCAGGCAACTGTAGAACGGAATCCTCCTGTTAAACCAGCTTCATTCCAAGTCTGAGAGAAACATCACATATCCATGGTGTCACACAGTCAATATCGGACCATTCTGATGTAGGATTTTAAAATTAAAGGCTAAAATGTCCAAGTAAATCTACAGTATATTTGACATCTTTTTCAGGCTGTTAAAGCCATATTTTACTCTTTTTCAGGCAACTGTAGAACGGAATCCTCCTGTTAAACCAGCTTCATTCCAAGTCTGAGAGAAACATCACATATCCATGGTGTCACACAGTCAATATCGGACCATTCTGATGTAGGATTTTAAAATTAAAGGCTAAAATGTCCAAGTAAATCTACAGTATATTTGACATCTTTTTCAGGCTGTTAAAGCCATATTTTACTCTTTTTCAGGCAACTGTAGAACGGAATCCTCCTGTTAAACCAGCTTCATTCCAAGTCTGAGAGAAACATCACATATCCATGGTGTCACACAGTCAATATTGGACCATTCTGATGTAGGATTTTAAAATTAAAGGCTAAAATGTCCAAGTAAATCTACAGTATATTTGACATCTTTTTCAGGCTGTTAAAGCCATATTTTACTCTTTTTCAGGCAACTGTAGAACGGAATCCTCCTGTTAAACCAGCTTCATTCCAAGTCTGAGAGAAACATCACATATCCATGGTGTCACACAGTCAATATCGGACCATTCTGATGTAGGATTTTAAAATTAAAGGCTAAAATGTCCAAGTAAATCTACAGTATATTTGACATCTTTTTCAGGCTGTTAAAGCCATATTTTACTCTTTTTCAGGCAACTGTAGAACGGAATCCTCCTGTTAAACCAGCTTCATTCCAAGTCTGAGAGAAACATCACATATCCATGGTGTCACACAGTCAATATCGGACCATTCTGATGTAGGATTTTAAAATTAAAGGCTAAAATGTCCAAGTAAATCTACAGTATATTTGACATCTTTTTCAGGCTGTTAAAGCCATATTTTACTCTTTTTCAGGCAACTGTAGAACGGAATCCTCCTGTTAAACCAGCTTCATTCCAAGTCTGAGAGAAACATCACATATCCATGGTGTCACACAGTCAATATCGGACCATTCTGATGTAGGATTTTAAAATTAAAGGCTAAAATGTCCAAGTAAATCTACAGTATATTTGACATCTTTTTCAGGCTGTTAAAGCCATATTTTACTCTTTTTCAGGCAACTGTAGAACGGAATCCTCCTGTTAAACCAGCTTCATTCCAAGTCTGAGAGAAACATCACATATCCATGGTGTCACACAGTCAATATCGGACCATTCTGATGTAGGATTTTAAAATTAAAGGCTAAAATGTCCAAGTAAATCTACAGTATATTTGACATCTTTTTCAGGCTGTTAAAGCCATATTTTACTCTTTTTCAGGCAACTGTAGAACGGAATCCTCCTGTTAAACCAGCTTCATTCCAAGTCTGAGAGAAACATCACATATCCATGGTGTCACACAGTCAATATTGGACCATTCTGATGTAGGATTTTAAAATTAAAGGCTAAAATGTCCAAGTAAATCTACAGTATATTTGACATCTTTTTCAGGCTGTTAAAGCCATATTTTACTCTTTTTCAGGCAACTGTAGAACGGAATCCTCCTGTTAAACCAGCTTCATTCCAAGTCTGAGAGAAACATCACATATCCATGGTGTCACACAGTCAATATCGGACCATTCTGATGTAGGATTTTAAAATTAAAGGCTAAAATGTCCAAGTAAATCTACAGTATATTTGACATCTTTTTCAGGCTGTTAAAGCCATATTTTACTCTTTTTCAGGCAACTGTAGAACGGAATCCTCCTGTTAAACCAGCTTCATTCCAAGTCTGAGAGAAACATCACATATCCATGGTGTCACACAGTCAATATCGGACCATTCTGATGTAGGATTTTAAAATTAAAGGCTAAAATGTCCAAGTAAATCTACAGTATATTTGACATCTTTTTCAGGCTGTTAAAGCCATATTTTACTCTTTTTCAGGCAACTGTAGAACGGAATCCTCCTGTTAAACCAGCTTCATTCCAAGTCTGAGAGAAACATCACATATCCATGGTGTCACACAGTCAATATTGGACCATTCTGATGTAGGATTTTAAAATTAAAGGCTAAAATGTCCAAGTAAATCTACAGTATATTTGACATCTTTTTCAGGCTGTTAAAGCCATATTTTACTCTTTTTCAGGCAACTGTAGAACGGAATCCTCCTGTTAAACCAGCTTCATTCCAAGTCTGAGAGAAACATCACATATCCATGGTGTCACACAGTCAATATCGGACCATTCTGATGTAGGATTTTAAAATTAAAGGCTAAAATGTCCAAGTAAATCTACAGTATATTTGACATCTTTTTCAGGCTGTTAAAGCCATATTTTACTCTTTTTCAGGCAACTGTAGAACGGAATCCTCCTGTTAAACCAGCTTCATTCCAAGTCTGAGAGAAACATCACATATCCATGGTGTCACACAGTCAATATTGGACCATTCTGATGTAGGATTTTAAAATTAAAGGCTAAAATGTCCAAGTAAATCTACAGTATATTTGACATCTTTTTCAGGCTGTTAAAGCCATATTTTACTCTTTTTCAGGCAACTGTAGAACGGAATCCTCCTGTTAAACCAGCTTCATTCCAAGTCTGAGAGAAACATCACATATCCATGGTGTCACACAGTCAATATGGACCATTCTGATGTAGGATTTTAAAATTAAAGGCTAAAATGTCCAAGTAAATCTACAGTATATTTGACATCTTTTTCAGGCTGTTAAAGCCATATTTTACTCTTTTTCAGGCAACTGTAGAACGGAATCCTCCTGTTAAACCAGCTTCATTCCAAGTCTGAGAGAAACATCACATATCCATGGTGTCACACAGTCAATATCGGACCATTCTGATGTAGGATTTTAAAATTAAAGGCTAAAATGTCCAAGTAAATCTACAGTATATTTGACATCTTTTTCAGGCTGTTAAAGCCATATTTTACTCTTTTTCAGGCAACTGTAGAACGGAATCCTCCTGTTAAACCAGCTTCATTCCAAGTCTGAGAGAAACATCACATATCCATGGTGTCACACAGTCAATATTGGACCATTCTGATGTAGGATTTTAAAATTAAAGGCTAAAATGTCCAAGTAAATCTACAGTATATTTGACATCTTTTTCAGGCTGTTAAAGCCATATTTTACTCTTTTTCAGGCAACTGTAGAACGGAATCCTCCTGTTAAACCAGCTTCATTCCAAGTCTGAGAGAAACATCACATATCCATGGTGTCACACAGTCAATATCGGACCATTCTGATGTAGGATTTTAAAATTAAAGGCTAAAATGTCCAAGTAAATCTACAGTATATTTGACATCTTTTTCAGGCTGTTAAAGCCATATTTTACTCTTTTTCAGGCAACTGTAGAACGGAATCCTCCTGTTAAACCAGCTTCATTCCAAGTCTGAGAGAAACATCACATATCCATGGTGTCACACAGTCAATATCGGACCATTCTGATGTAGGATTTTAAAATTAAAGGCTAAAATGTCCAAGTAAATCTACAGTATATTTGACATCTTTTTCAGGCTGTTAAAGCCATATTTTACTCTTTTTCAGGCAACTGTAGAACGGAATCCTCCTGTTAAACCAGCTTCATTCCAAGTCTGAGAGAAACATCACATATCCATGGTGTCACACAGTCAATATCGGACCATTCTGATGTAGGATTTTAAAATTAAAGGCTAAAATGTCCAAGTAAATCTACAGTATATTTGACATCTTTTTCAGGCTGTTAAAGCCATATTTTACTCTTTTTCAGGCAACTGTAGAACGGAATCCTCCTGTTAAACCAGCTTCATTCCAAGTCTGAGAGAAACATCACATATCCATGGTGTCACACAGTCAATATCGGACCATTCTGATGTAGGATTTTAAAATTAAAGGCTAAAATGTCCAAGTAAATCTACAGTATATTTGACATCTTTTTCAGGCTGTTAAAGCCATATTTTACTCTTTTTCAGGCAACTGTAGAACGGAATCCTCCTGTTAAACCAGCTTCATTCCAAGTCTGGGAGAAACATCACATATCCATGGTGTCACACAGTCAATATCGGACCATTCTGATGTAGGATTTTAAAATTAAAGGCTAAAATGTCCAAGTAAATCTACAGTATATTTGACATCTTTTTCAGGCTGTTAAAGCCATATTTTACTCTTTTTCAGGCAACTGTAGAACGGAATCCTCCTGTTAAACCAGCTTCATTCCAAGTCTGAGAGAAACATCACATATCCATGGTGTCACACAGTCAATATTGGACCATTCTGATGTAGGATTTTAAAATTAAAGGCTAAAATGTCCAAGTAAATCTACAGTATATTTGACATCTTTTTCAGGCTGTTAAAGCCATATTTTACTCTTTTTCAGGCAACTGTAGAACGGAATCCTCCTGTTAAACCAGCTTCATTCCAAGTCTGAGAGAAACATCACATATCCATGGTGTCACACAGTCAATATGGACCATTCTGATGTAGGATTTTAAAATTAAAGGCTAAAATGTCCAAGTAAATCTACAGTATATTTGACATCTTTTTCAGGCTGTTAAAGCCATATTTTACTCTTTTTCAGGCAACTGTAGAACGGAATCCTCCTGTTAAACCAGCTTCATTCCAAGTCTGAGAGAAACATCACATATCCATGGTGTCACACAGTCAATATCGGACCATTCTGATGTAGGATTTTAAAATTAAAGGCTAAAATGTCCAAGTAAATCTACAGTATATTTGACATCTTTTTCAGGCTGTTAAAGCCATATTTTACTCTTTTTCAGGCAACTGTAGAACGGAATCCTCCTGTTAAGCCAGCTTCATTCCAAGTCTGAGTGAGACATCACATATCCATGGTGTCACACAGTCAATATTGGACCATTCTGATGTAGGATTTTAAAATTAAAGGCTAAAATGTCCAAGTAAATCTACAGTATATTTGACATCTTTTTCAGGCTGTTAAAGCCATATTTTACTCTTTTTCAGGCAACTGTAGAACGGAATCCTCCTGTTAAACCAGCTTCATTCCAAGTCTGGGTGAGACATCACATATCCATGGTGTCACACAGGTAATATCGGACCATTCTGATGTAGGATTTTAAAATTAAAGGCTAAAATGTCCAAGTAAATCTACAGTATATTTGACATCTTTTTCAGGCTGTTAAAGCCATATTTTACTCTTTTTCAGGCAACTGTAGAACGGAATCCTCCTGTTAAGCCAGCTTCATTCCAAGTCTGGGTGAGACATCACATATCCATGGTGTCACACAGTAATATCGGACCATTCTGATGTAGGATTTTAAAATTAAAGGCTAAAATGTCCAAGTAAATCTACAGTATATTTGACATCTTTTTCAGGCTGTTAAAGCCATATTTTACTCTTTTTCAGGAACTGTAAACAGAATCCTCCTGTTAAGCCAGCTTCATTCCAAGTCTGGGTGAGACATCACATATCCATGGTGTCACACAGTAATATGGACCATTCTGATGTAGGATTTTAAAATTAAAGGCTAAAATGTCCAAGTAAATCTACAGTATATTTGACATCTTTTTCAGGCTGTTAAAGCCATATTTTACTCTTTTTCATGCAGCTGTAGAACCAAATCCTCTTGTTAAGCCAGCTTCATTCCAAGTCTGGGTGAGACATCACATATCCATGGTGTCACACAGTCAATATTGGACCATTCTGATGTAGGATTTTAAAATTAAAGGCTAAAATGTCCAAGTAAATCTACAGTATATTTGACATCTTTTTCAGGCTGTTAAAGCCATATTTTACTCTTTTTCAGGCAACTGTAGAACAAATCCTCCTGTTAAGCCAGCTTCATTCCAAGTCTGGGTGAGACATCACATATCCATGGTGTCACACAGGTAATATCGGACCATTCTGATGTAGGATTTTAAAATTAAAGGCTAAAATGTCCAAGTAAATCTTCAGTATATTTGACATCTTTTTCAGGCTGTTAAAGCCATATTTTACTCTTTTTCAGGACACTGTAAAACAGAATCCTCCTGTTAAGCCAGCTTCATTCCAAGTCTGGGTGAGACATCACATATCCATGGTGTCACACAGTTAATATTGGACCATTCTGATGTAGGATTTTAAAATTAAAGGCTAAAATGTCCAAGTAAATCTACAGTATATTTGACATCTTTTTCAGGCTGTTAAAGCCATATTTTACTCTTTTTCAGGCAACTGTAGAACGGAATCCTCCTGTTAAGCCAGCTTCATTCCAAGTCTGGGTGAGACATCACATATCCATGGTGTCACACAGGTAATATCGGACCATTCTGATGTAGGATTTTAAAATTAAAGGCTAAAATGTCCAAGTAAATCTACAGTATATTTGACATCTTTTTCAGGCTGTTAAAGCCATATTTTACTCTTTTTCAGGAACTGTAAAACAGAATCCTCCTGTTAAGCCAGCTTCATTCCAAGTCTGGGTGAGACATCACATATCCATGGTGTCACACAGGTAATATCGGACCATTCTGATGTAGGATTTTAAAATTAAAGGCTAAAATGTCCAAGTAAATCTACAGTATATTTGACATCTTTTTCAGGCTGTTAAAGCCATATTTTACTCTTTTTCAGCAACTGTAGAACAGAATCCTCCTGTTAAGCCAGCTTCATTACAAGTCTGGGTGAGACATCACATATCCATGGTGTCACACAGGTAATATCGGACCATTCTGATGTAGGATTTTAAAATTAAAGGCTAATATGTCCAAGTAAATCTACAGTATATTTGACATCTTTTTCAGGCTGTTAAAGCCATATTTTACTCTTTTTCAGGCAACTGTAAACCAAATCCTCCTGTTAAGCCAGCTTCATTCCAAGTCTGGGTGAAACATCACATATCCATGGTGTCACACAGGTAATATCGGACCATTCTGATGTAGGATTTTAAAATTAAAGGCTAAAATGTCCAAGTAAATCTACAGTATATTTGAAGTCTTTTTCAGGCTGTTAAAGCCATATTTTACTCTTTTTCAGGCAACTGTAGAAACAAATCCTACTGTTAAGCCAGCTTCATTCTAAGTCTGGGTGAAACATCACATATCCATGGTGTCACACAGGTAATATCGGACCATTCTGATGTAGGATTTAAAAATTAAAGGCTAAAATGTCCAAGTAAATCTACAGTATATTTGAAGTCTTTTTCAGGCTGTTAAAGCCATATTTTACTCTTTTTCAGGCAACTGTAGATCCAAATCCTACTGTTAAGCCAGCTTCATTCCAAGTCTGGGTGAGACATCACATATCCATGTTGTCACACAGGTAATATCGGACCATTCTGATGTAGGATTTTAAAATTAAAGGCTAAAAGTCCAAGTAAATCTGCAGTATATTTGACATCTTTTTCAGGCTTTTAAAGCCATATTTTACTCTTTTTCAGGACACTGTAAAACAGAATCCTCCTGTTAAGCCAGCTTCCTTCCAAGTCTGGGTGAGACATCACATATCCATGGTGTCACACAGGTAATATCGGACCATTCTGATGTAGGATTTTAAAATTAAAGGCTAAAAGTCCAAGTAAATCTGCAGTATATTTGAAATCTTTTTCAGGCTGTTAAAGCCATATTTTACTCTTTTACAGGACACTGTAAAAGAGAATGCTCCTGTTAAGTCAGCTTCATTCCAAATCTGGGTGAGACATCACATATCCATGTTGTCACACAGGTAATATCGGACCATTCTGATGTAGGATTTTGAAATTAAAGGCTAAAATGTCCAAGTGAATCTAAAGTATATTTGACATCTTTTTCAGGCTGTTAAAGCCATATTTTACTCTTATTCAGGCAACTGTACATCCAAATCCTACTGTTAAGCCAGCTTCATTCCACGTCTGGGTGAGACATCACATATCCATGGTGTCACACAGTTTATATTGGACCAGTCTGATGTAGGATTTTAAAATTAAAGGCTAAAATGTCCAATTAAATCTAAAGTATATTTGACATCTTTTTCAGGCTTTTATTGCCATATTTTACTATTTTTCAGGATACTGTAAAACAGAATCCTCCTGTTAAGCCAGCTTCATTCCAAGTCTGGGTGAGACATCACATATCCATGGTGTCACACAGTTTATATTGGACAAATCTGATGTAGGATTTTAAAATTACAGGCTAAAATGTCCAATTAAATCTTAAGTATATTTGACATCTTTTTCAGGCTGTTAAAGCCATATTTTATTCTTTTTCAGGCAACTCTAGATCCAAATCCTACTGTTAAGCCAGCTTCATTCCAAGTCTGGGTGAGACATCACTTATCCATGGTGTCACACAGGTAATATCGGACCATTCTGATGTAGGATTTTAAAATTAAAGGCTAAAAGTCCAAGTAAATCTTCAGTATATTTGACATCTTTTTCAGGCTGTTAAAGCCATATTTTACTCTTTTTCAGGACACTGTAAAACAGAATCCTCCTGTTAAGCCAGCTTCATTCCAAGTCTGGG
Source organism: Percina caprodes (assembly GCA_013375575.1). Taxonomy (NCBI): domain Eukaryota; kingdom Metazoa; phylum Chordata; class Actinopteri; order Perciformes; family Percidae; genus Percina; species Percina caprodes. The sequence goes on along the minus strand of JABXJD010001203.1, from coordinate 89,161 downwards.
GAGACATCACATATCCATGGTGTCACACAGTTTATATTGGACCAATCTGATGTATGATTTTAAAATTAAAGGCTAAAATGTCCAATTAAATCTAAAGTATATTTGACATCTTTTTCAGGCTGTTAATGCCATATTTTACTCTTTTTCAGGATACTGTAAAACAGAATCCTACTGTTAAGCCAGCTTCATTCCAAGTCTGTATGAGACATCACATATCCCTGGTGTCAGACAGGTAATATCAGACTAATCTGATGTAGGATTTTAAAATTAAAGGCTAAAATGTCCAAGTAAATCTAAAGTATATTTGACATCTTTTTCAGGCTGTTAAAGCCATATTTTACTCTTTTTCAGGCAACTGTAGATCCAAATCCTACTGTTAAGCCAGCTTCATTCCAAGTCTGGGTGAGACATCACTTATCCATGGTGTCACACAGGTAATATCGGACCATTCTGATATAGGATTTTAAAATTAAAGTCTAAAACTCCTAGTAAATCTTCAGTATATTTGACATCTTTCTCTTCTAGCTGGAGCGGCCGCAGGCCACCCACGACTTGAGTCCGTACCTGGCGGGCTTGCTGGGCATGTACTGGCGGAAGGCGCATCGACCTTGGGAAAGGTTTACCCACACACACACACACACACACACACACACACAAATAAAATTTCAATGGGTACAATGGGCACAACGGGGACAAGAACACACACAGCAAAGACAGCCCACCTCGAAAGGGAACCAGCTGCTCGTCCACAGTCACGTCGGGGCCCGGGTCGTAGAGGCGAGGCAGCCGCCGCGTCCACGCGTCCCACACGTCTCGTACGGCCGTCAGTTTGTCCGAGGCTAGTCTGGCGGCTCTCGACTCGCGGTCGTCGAAACGCAGGAGTCTGGAGTAGGCGTGGAACCGTTTGACCGGCATCGTGGTGCGGAAAATGGCCCTGCCGCTCTCCTCATGCCACAGGCTCTCCAAGGCCTCGTTGCGGGACCTGTACACGTCCGCGAGGATCAGAAGCCCGAGGTAGGCTCGCAGGTCCGTGGTTTCCATCGCCTTCCACTTGCCGGCTTTGCCGTACGCCTGCGGCCCTCGAGGTTGGTCGCGGCCAGTACCGTTTTCTCTATTCGCTGCGTGACAAACAGCTGGAACGCAGAGAGTATGTCGCGGACGCGCTCCGCGGCGTACTCTGTGGGTCCCCGGCTCGGTGGTATCAGAGCGGAAGCAGAAGCGCGTTGGCCGTCACGGTCTGTTCGGCCTCGGTCTTGTTCATCTGCGTCTTCTTCGGTGGCACGGCGATGAGCTTGGGGGCCACTTGGATGATACGTTTTCGAGGACCATTAGATTTTGCCGTCTTTTGACAGAAACATTTCCCTTTCGCCATCCTCAACGTACTCCTCGTCGTCACTGCCCTCGTCTTCTCCACCCTCGTCTTCTCTAACCTCATCGTACTCCTCGCCGCTACCCTGGTCTTCTCTACCCTGGTCTTCTCTAACCTCATTGTACTCCTCGCTTTTGCTACCCTCGTCTTCTCTACCCTCGTCTTCTCTAACCTCATCGTACTCCTCGCTTTCACTACCCTCGTCTTCTCTACCCTCGTCTTCGCTAACCTCATCGTACTCCCGTCTTCACTACCTTCTCCTCCCTCTTCACCCTCTTCCTCTTCACCCTCTTCCTGTTCCTCTCCTCCTTCTTCCCCTTCTTCTTCTTCTTCTTCTTCTTCTTCTTCTTCTTCATCTTCATATTCTTCATCGGGCCTTTGTTGCCCACTTTCTCCACGTTCTCCTCCTTGTTCAACTTCAACATCGTCTTGGCCTCGGTCATCGTCTTCATCGTGTTCTCCTTCGCTCTCGTCGCAGCAATGGTCCTATTCCCAGTCCTCTTCTGACGCGCACACGCCGCCGTCAGAGTCACGGTGGCGGTCGTGTATGTTGCGGGCCTCTCGTACTTGGTCTTCTTCTTGTATTTCAGCGGGACATTGCGAGTGGACCTGCTGACGATAACCCGATGCAGCTTCAATTCCAGAGTCAAACGATGGGCCATGCTGACGCCGCACAAGTGCACAGGTCCAAAACAATACGACGTAAGATGACAACAGAAAGAAGACGAGACAAATGTGTCTGCAGTTTATACTGTAAATATGTGTGTGTGTGTGTGTGTGTGTGTGTGTGTGTGTGTGTGTGTGTGTATGTGTGTGTGTGTCTGTCTGTCTCTCTGTGTCTGTGTTTGATAAATACCCAAAGGCCGATACCGCGGTAGTGGAAAATACATTTGAATGCAGGACGGGTCCCAGAGACCCTAAGGCCGATACCGCGGCAGTGGCAAAATACATTTGAATGCACGACGGGTCCCAGAGGCCCGAAGTACGTGTCGCGGTAGTGGAAAAATACATTTGAGTGCAGGACGGGGCCCAGAGACCCGAAGGCCGATACCGCGGTAGTGGAAATATAGAGTCGATTGCAAGACGGGTCCCAGAGACCTGAAGGCCGACACCGCAGCAGTGGAAAAATACATTTGAATGCAGGGCGTGTCCCAGAGACCCTAAGGCCGATACCGCGGTAGTGGAAAAATACATTTGAATGCAGGACGGGTCCCAGAGGCCCGAAGTACGTGTCGCGGTAGTGGAAAAATACATTTGAGTGCAGGACGGGGCCCAGAGACCCGAAGGCCGATACCGCGGTAGTGGAAATATAGAGTCGATTGCAAGACCACAGGCCCGAAGGCTTATACCACGGTAGTGGAAAATACATTTAAATGCAGGACGGGTCCCAGAGACCCGAAGGCTGGTGTCGCGGTAGTGGAAAAATACATTCGAAAGCAGGACGGGTCCCAGAGACCCGTAGGACGGTGTCGCGGTAGAAGTGAAATACTTTCGAATACAGGACGTGTCCCAGAGACCCGAAGGCTGGTGTCGCGGTAGTGGAAAAATACATTCGAAAGCAGGACGGGTCCCAGAGACCCGTAGGACGGTGTCGCGGTAGAAGTGAAATACCTTTGAATACAGGACGGGTCCCAGAGACCCGTAGGACGGTGTCGCGGTAGAAGTGAAATACCTTCGAATACAGGACGGGTCCCAAAGACCCGAAGGCCGGTATCGCGGTAGTGGAAAAATACAATCGAAAGCATGACGGGTCCCAGAGACCCGAAGGCCGATCCCGCGTTAGTGAAACTATACAGTCGAATGCAGGACGGGTCCAAGAAACCCAAAGGCCAATACCGCGGGAGTGGAAAAGTACATTTGAATGCAGGACGGGTCCCAGAGACCTGAAGGCCGACACCGCGGCAGTGGAAAAATACATTTGAATGCAGGGCGTGTCCCAGAGACCCGAAGGCCAATACCGCGGTAGTGGAAATATACATTTGAATGCAGGACGGGTCCCAGAGACCCGTAGGACAATGTCGCGGTAGAAGTGAAATACTTTCAAATACAGGACGGGTCCCAGAGACCCAAAGGCCGGTGTTGCGGTAGTGGAAAAATACATTTGAATACATTCGTCGGGTCCCAGAGACCCGGAAGGCCGATACCGCGGTAGTGGAGAAATAGATTCGAATGCAGGACGGGTCCCAGAGACCCAAAGGGCACGGACCACTGTAGTAGACGTGACTGTGTCCCTGTGACCCGATGGACAGCAAAAGGGTTAATATGTGTGTGTGTGTGTGTGTGTGAGTGTGTGTGTGTGTATGTGTATGTGTGTGTGTGTGTGTGTGTGTGTGTGTGTATTTAGTAGACCCAGGTCATGCATTTGGTTTTGAATTTAATTTAATTTCCCTCTTTCATACAACACAAAATACAATCGACCCAAAGGCCGTGGCAGTAGAGACACGCAGTCGAATGCAGGCCGGGTCCCAGAGACCATAAGGCTGAAGTGGCGGTAGAAGTGAAATACATTCAAATACAGGACGGGACCCAGGGACCCGAGGGCCGATGCAAAAAGTCAAATAAGCTGAACGTGTTCCTGTGACACGATGGCCAACACAAGGGTTATACTGTAAATATGTGTGTGTGTGTGTGTGTGTGTGTGTGTGTTTGTCTGTGTGATTAATATATTTAGTAGACCGAGGTCAAGCATTTGGTTTTCTTTTTAATTTAATTTCCCCCTTTCATTCAATACAACACAAAATACAATCGACCCGAGGGCCGAGGCCGCGGCAGTAGAGATACGCAGTCAAATA
>JABXJD010001203.1:0-77500 GCA_013375575.1 Percina caprodes | reverse complement strand
ATCGGAGTCAGCGTGGAGCCGGCATCACCCCATCAGAGGTAGTAGTGTGAATATATATATATGTATGTTTTCAACTTTTAAAGCTTATGTGATTATGTCATTCTCATCTGATTGTAGAATAATACCCCATCAGAGGGGTCGGATACGGCCGAGACTGGGCTGTGTCACATGCGAAGCGGTCGAAGAATTACAAGAGGCTGACGGGTTAAACGCTCATCGTCCAGAGACCAGGCATACCAGCATAGGATGGCTGAACCTACAGGGTTCAGATGAGGGGGTATGAGGATTTTTATTTTTTAATTTTTCCCATGGCTACAGAGGGCCGCAGAGGTCATTGTTTGAATGTGGTTAATATATTTTGTGAAGTTTTTCTTTAAATAAGGTATGTTAAAACACTCTATCTCTCTGTCATCTGTTTGCAGAATCATGGACCCAGCCAGCTGGAAACACCAACAGAGGGATTAGACACAGCAGAGACGGAATTTGATCAGCTGAGCCAAGCTATCCATGATTTACAAAGGGTGATAAACGCACATAGCCAAGAGGCCGCCCATAGCATCATAGGAGGGCACGACCTGCAAAATTCAGATGAGGTGTGTAGCACTTTTTCCACTTTCCACGGCCTACAGGGGAGCCATAGCTGATATACCACCCATGGCCTACAGGGGCACTATAGCTGTTATACCACCCATGGCCTACAGGGCACTATAGCTGTTATACCACCCACAGCCTACAGGGGCACTATAGCTGTTATACCACCCATGGCCTACAGGGGCACTATAGCTGTTATACCACCCACAGCCTACAGGGGCACTATAGCTGTTATACCACCCACGGCCTACAGGGGACACTATAGCTGTTATACCACCCACGGCCTACAGGGGAGCCATAGCTATGCCGCCCCTGTAGGCCTAGGGTCGTATTGTAGGTTTGTTTGTTTTTATTTTTGTTGTTGTTATTATGTCAAATTTGATTACAAAATGTTTTTATTATTCTATTCTCTTAAATTCTATTAATTTATTTATTTATTTTTAAATTAATTTTAATTAATTTATTTATTTTTATTTATATATTTTTATTTTTATTTTTTAAAATAAGGTGTTTGTGTGTGTGTGTGTGTGGGTGTGATTATCACGTCCTCTCGTTTTACATCCTAGGTGGGGGTGGAGCGCCAGATGTGCATGACGACGGGGACGAGTCCAAAGTGCCAGCAACACCAGATCAAGGTCCTCTCACTTCAGAAGGGGATGTTGAGCGACCACCGAAGTCACTACAGGGCGATGGCCTCAACAAACTTGGTGCGTCTGCTGATTTAAGCTCTATACCATTGCATGAAATATATGTGGATTTATCAAACATGTTTTTATTAAAGAATATGAATCACCATACAATTTGACCATACATTCTGAATATTTTTTTAAAGGTAAAAAGAAAAAACAAACAATAAAACAGGACAAAGCAAGAGAAGTAACAGTACAAAACAAAAAGGTGACAACAATATCACCAGGCTGACCACGATCCCTCCCACTATCCCAACCCCTACCCGCCCTATCCAACCCCTCCCGTGTATCTCCACCCTCACTCTCACCCTCACTAGACCACCACTCTAAGACCAATACAACTGTCATAGTGTGCTAGGATGCGGATTGTTGTACTGAGTTTGTGGTTTTCAGGTATGATATGAGTGGTTTCCATGTTTTATTAAACAAGTTGAGCCTGTCTTTCAGCGTATACCTTATTCTTTCTAAATGAAGAGTATTAGTTAAATCGTCCAACCACATCTTAGAGGTAGGCACAGCCGTGCTCTTCCACAAGAGAAGGATTATTCTCTTTGCAATTATAAGACAGTATGAGAGAAAGCACTGCTGTGCCACAGTCAGTTTCCTGAAGGTCTCCGATATTCCAAGAATGATGAATAGGGGCTCAGGTTTGATTGAAATATTTATGACCTCAGACATAATGCTACATATATCAATCCAGAATGGCTGGATCTTTGGGCACAAAGCAAAACTATGGAGAAGTGTTGCTACGGAAGAGTGGCATTTATCACACATAGGTGACACCTCTGGGTATATGGTATGTAGTTTTTCCTTCGAGTAATGAAGCCTATGTATGATTTTAAATTGGATAAGACAGTGTCTTGCGTTATCTGAACAACTGTGTTTTTTCAAGACTTTCCTTCCATAAATCATCTGGAATAGATTCACCAAGTTCCTCTTCCCATTTATGCTTATAATTTTCAGTTGATGGGGAACTTATTAATAGGAGATTGTCATAAATGCGGGATATCAGTTTACTCTCGTTAGGGAAAAATTTTAGGCAGTCCTCTATTCTAGGTTGTGATTCCGTCTCAAAATCTCTCAGGTGTTTCCGAACGTAGTCCCTAATTTGTAGGTAACGAAAGAAGTCATTATTCCCCAGCTCATACTTCCTCTGTAACTGTGTGAATGAAGCAAAGACGCCTCCCACGTATAGGTCCCCAACACAATGGATACCCCTCTCACTCCATGTAGAGAAGGCTCCATCCAAGCTGGAAGGGGCAAATGTGGGGTTTCTAGCGATGGGTAATAGAAGAGAGAGCGGTTTGAGATTAAAGGAGGTCTTGATTTGTTTCCAGGTACGGATCATGCTATGTATGATGGGATTGTTATTATACAGGTTTTTTTTAATCGCGACCGGAGCTAATAGGACCGCGGCCATAGAATACGGGTGGCAGTCCTCCCGTTCCAGTAGTAGCCAGTCAGACATTGGTATTGATGTGTCCAACCAAAAGGTGTAAATCTTGATTGCTGAGGCCCAGTAATATAGCAAAAGTCTGGAAGTGCCAATCCCCCTTTGGCTTCGGTCTACAGAGGTGCTTTTGCCAATTCTGTGAGCCCTTTGTCCCCACAGGAAAGGAACTATTAGAGAATCTAGTTGTTTAAAAAAGATTTTTAGAAACATTGGGATGTTCTGAAAAGATATAACAATTGCGGGAGGAAAATCATCTTTATAGCATTAATTCTACCAATTAAAGAAATTGGGAGTGTGTCCCAGAATGAAATCCTAGTCCGCAATCGCTCTATTAGAGGGGGGAAATTTGCTTGAAACAGAGAGGAGTACTGCTTTGTCACTTCAATCCCCAAATAGGTAAATTTTTCATGGGAGACCTTAAATGGGAAGTGGTCCAGGTGTGCTAGGTCATTCATATAGACTGGCATTAAAACGCTTTTAGTCCAGTTGATCCGATAGCCCGAAAAGGTCCCAAACAGGTTAATTTTTTCAAGAAGATTTGGGATAGTAATTTCAGGCTGTGTTATATATAACAAGATATCATCTGCGTATAATGATATCTTATTATTGGTGTCTTTGGTGGAGTAACCATAGATCTGGGGTTCTAATCTGATACTTTGGGCTAGAGGTTCAATAGCCAGTGCAAAAATTAAAGGGGACAACGGGCAACCCTGTCTTGTCCCTCTGTTTAGGCTAAACGGGGAGGATATTGTCCGGTTTGTTAGGATTTGAGCCATGGGATTCCTGTAAATGAGTTTAATAAGTGACAAGAATTTACTTCCAAAATTGAACCTATTAAGAACTTCAAATAAGTAGCACCACTCAATCTGGTCAAACGCCTTCTCAGCGTCAAGTGCAAGTATGACAAAATCAGTAGGTGGACCTCTCTTTGTATATATAACATTGAAAAGACGTCTAAGATTGAAAGTAGCATTCCTATTTGGTATAAAACCTGTCTGGTCCATATGAACTAGCTTTCCCAATAGAGGATTCAGTCTGTTAGCCAGTATCTTAGCAAACAACTTCCCATCGGCATTAAGGAGGGAGATAGGACGGTAAGCGCCTACTTCCTGTGGGTCCTTCCCTTTTTTGTGAATTAATGTGATCACAGCCTCAGTTAAGGTGGGGGGTAGATTACCTTGTATCTGGGCGTGTTCATATACTTTCAACAGATAAGGAGATAGATTTTCACTGAATGTTTTGTATAATTCACCTGGAAGTCCATCAGGACCGGGTGTCTTATTACTCTTTAGGGAGGCAATGGCACCTCGAACCTCTGCAATTGTGAGGTCAGAATTCAAAGAGACACAGTCATCCTCACTCAGTCTGGGAAGCTCACATCTGTCTAAAAATGCATTAATAGTTACAGAGTCTGACGTGGTCTTTGAAGTATACAGATCAGTATAAAATTCAAGAAATCTGTCATTGATATCTTTAGGCTTTGTAAGTATTGCATTACTGCGGGCTTTTATCTTGTGTATCATTCTGTCGTTTTCCATTTTCCTGAGTTGTCTAGCTAGCAGCTTGTGTGGTTTGTCACCAAATTCAAAATATTTTTGCCTAGTATGGAGAAATGCTTTACTTAGTTTAGCAGAGATAATTTTATTGTATTCATACTTAAGTGTTGCTATTTTCCTGTGCAACATAATCGAGGAGTGTGCATTTTCTATGTCAAGTAATTTAATTTGGTCTTCTAGTTCCTTTAGTTTAGTCTTATTTACTTTTCGCTTAGAGGCCTCGAACGATATGATACAACCTCTTATGTAAGCCTTGAATGCTTCCCAGAGGATGGAGGGAGAGGTATCAGAGTTGTCGTTTACTTGAAATATAAAGAAATCTGGTCTTTTAAATAGTCGCAGAATTTATTTTCAGTGAGTAAGTGCGGGTTCAGTTTCCAATGGGTGTGTGGCTTATCTACATGATCTAAACACAATGAAAAGGTGAGTGGGCTGTGATCTGAAATCACAATGCTGTGATATTTTGCATTCAATGTGAACGGTGCAAGTCTGGCGTCCACCAGGAAGTAGTCTATCCTACTGTAGGAGTTGTGTACAGGTGAATAAAATGAATAGTCCCTACCTGAAGGGTTCATTGCCCTCCATATATCCAGAACATTTGTGTTATTAATGAACATATTTAAAAATTCACTAGAGGCGTTTCTTGCGAGTCTCTTCGTAGAGGACCTATCAAGATATGTGTCGAGGACAGTGTTAAAGTCGCCCCTATTATCAAATGTGTTTGTGAGATATCTGGTATCAGTGAAAAAACCTTATCTATGTTGGGAGCATATATATTTACTAAAGTAAGGGAAATGTTATGGATTTCACCCGTCACTATAATATAGCGGCCCTCTTTGTCAGTGATTGTTTTTTCTGTAAAAGGGCACGCCTTTTCTCAGTATAATGGCTGCACCTCTTGCTTTGGATGAAAAGTTTGAGTGGTAAACTTCCCTATCCAATTTGCTTTTAACCTGCCGTGCGAGCTACTTTTCAAGTGAGTTTCCTGTAAGAACATAATGTCTGAGGTCAGAGACTTTAGATGTGCCAGAACTTTACCCCTTTTGACTGGATTGTTTACTCCGCGTACATTCCAGCTGGAGAATGTAAGACCCTTTGTCCCTCTGCTGTAATTGTTTAACCTATCATACATCAGGGATCTATGATCGGTACAGTATCCATGGCAGTGCGGTTGTCAATGTGTAGGATTTGAGTGAGTGGTCTTCCTATCCCTCCCCACCATTCTACCCCAGTCTGCCCCCAAACATTATCAAGGTCAGCCCAATCCCCAAAATAAAGAATGAAAACAAAGCTGCTCTTGCCAGTTCAAAGTGAATGTGGCGCAAGCCTTCTTAAGGAAGTAAGTACAACTGAACCAGTAACTTAAGTTACTTCCCCACACGTTCTGGTGGCCTGTTGCTAACTCCTATCTGTGATCCCATAGCTTGGTAACGTACACAAAACGTTTAGGTAGTTTAGTGAAGAGAAGAAAAATGATTAGTTGAAGTGCCGTAGTAATATAATATCCATGGGCACAAACATACATACCTACACACATTATCTATAGCAAGAGGGAAAACTGCAGTCAGATTTTCCCAAAACTAGGATTTACACCCTTTGTATAACAAAAGAGAAAATAATTTAAATATGTACGATCATAAACTTAACTGAGTTGTAATTCCAACCCAGGAACTGACCTCATAAACATCTACAACAAAAATAGGTGTCATTACATTGGATAGTTTTCAATAACAGTGAGCCATTTCCACACTTTAAGAGAACAAGGTGAACAATTGCGTGGGCCCTAGATATGATATCGAATGGAAAAATAAGAACTGTATAAGAAAAACGGTAACAGTGCCATCCATAATCTATGAAGGAGGACTAAGATTTGTCCAGTTATTCATCTAATAATAATGGTGGTTTAATAGTCAGATGGTGATGCATTAGCTGTGCGTGTGTATGAGCATTTAACTCACGTGGATAGGTGACTGTTAGTGTTGTGCTAGCGCTAGCCACAAAGGCTAACTAGTAAGCACCAGTACATAGCCATAGCCACCACACTGGATATCATAAATCAACGCATCAGCAGTGATTGCATCAGATTAGGCGTCCTCCTGTCTTATTTCAGTCGAGCCCGGTGTCAAAAGGCGTTCAGCATATTTCTCCGCTTTTTCGGCATCTATGAATGATATCTGTGTGTCATTGTGGGTTATTAGGAGTCTGGCAGGGTATAGGAGGCCGTACCTGACCCCGGGTCTGCCTCGTAGCAGCTCCTGGTGCGATTGAATAACGCTCTCTTTCTAGCCACGGCAGGCGGGTAATCCGGAAAGATTTGGATCCTTTTACCACCGTGGTAGAGCTGTTTTGCCGCTGCGGCCTTACGTAGGATGTCCTCCAACGTGTGAAAATAGTGTAGTCTCAAAACGAACGGTCTGGGTGGCTCATGAGGTTCGGGTCGCCTTCGCAGGGTCGGTGCGCTCTATCAATGAGGGCTTCTCACCCAGGGATAGTATCTCTTGCAGCAGGCCGGCAATAAAGTCTCTCGGCTTGGGCCCCTCGGTCCCCTCGGGTATTCCGATGATCCGGATATTGTGTCTCCTCGAGCGCCCCTCTAGGTCTTCGCATTTCCCAGTTAGTTTTTCCACTTCAGAGCTCAGGCGAGTGACTTGACGTTGAAGTGCAGTGACATCGTCCGACTGGTGTGAAGCAGACTTCTCTAACTCTCCTATGGTGTTAGCATGTGAGGTCGCGGTTTTCCAGGGCCAAAATGGAAGTTTGCAGTTCTTCTTTAGTTGTAGCCAATTCGCCTCTCAGTACGGTGTACACCGTCTGTAGACGGACATCAATTGTGGCGCATATGTCATCTTTAATCTGGGTAATTTCATTACGCAGCGCAGAAATAGCGGCTAATACAGCCCGGTTGGGTGGGTCCGCCTCCTCACTCAGGTTGCCGGGCTCCATCATCTCAGTTGAGTCCGAGGGTTGGTCGAGGCCTGTTTCTTGTTGGTCGTTCTTTTTGGATTTCCCTTTTTGACATTGTTCTCTTCTTTTAGGTTAAATTTCCCACTTGCTCATATCTTCTTATATCACTCTGAGGCACTTTTAGGCGGATATGCAGGTGTTTAGTGTATTAATAAATGAAAAGTTACCGGAGCTATGCAAAACACGTCTCACTCCTCCATTGCTCAACAGCGCCCCCTATGTGGATTTATCAAGTGGTAGGATCCAACAGTCAGATCAGAACAATCCTCTTGAACATGATGTAACGGCTGATTCTAGTCAAACACAGGTCCCCACCGATTCTATAATCGAACTCATGAATGCTAAAATAGACATTCTCTATGGTGATCTAAAAGATGAAATTAAAAGCGTCTTAGACAAGAATGCAGCATTAGAGACATTGGTAAGAACCCTTATCGAGCAAAATTGGCACCAGTTCAAACTTCTGTACACGCAGCGATAATCAGAAAACGTAAACACAACGGGTAAACTAAATTGATCAGAAAAATGGATCCCCTCTAAAAAAAAAAAAAAAAACATCTAACAAAGTCGGACAGCTGTAATGAGTTATTATCATTATTCGAAAACGATCCAAAGAGTGCAAAACACGAACATGCAAAAATTATTGAAAGGTGTTACAAATTAGCACGCATTGAATACATTGTAGACAGGGAATGTGATTTTGATGAATTTATGGAAAAGTGTGACAAACAACTGACAAAATATGAAAAAGAGGCCGCAGACGGGTTGCTAAATTCAGACAGTCTGTCATCTACTGTGTATGAGGGCTTGCGTATGTCAGAACAGGTATGCATACCTGGACAAATCCCGTCACACTCCCATTTAAATCCAGACAGCATACCGTCTATCACCACCACAGCGTTGCTACACAGGGCCCCCATAATGCACTCTGCGACGCCTGATATACAGATGCCCGGCACAAGCGGGGCAAACCCCTCCCGACAATTTCTAAATTCGGACAGAGCCACCTCTACAAGCACTGCATCATTACAACAGTCAACCACAGGGCAGACAGGGGGTGGTAGTGTAACAAACGCTATAAGTGTCCCGGAAATTCCGAAATTTAATGCCGCTGAATACCGTCAACACATCACATTGAGTGGAATAGACATTTCTGATGTCGATAGCGTACCGTCACAAGTTCACAGTACCCTAACGGGGTTAATCGACACAGCCCTACAGTCCACAACCCAAGCGCACTGAATGTGGTGTTAAGAGGTTAGCTGATGACATACAGGTAGTGTTACACGCACACAATGACTACAGCATAGACTCTTTCCTGGAGCAAATAGCCCAAGCTCTACAGAGTAACGACACATCATTGACAGATGACTCTTTAGAGCTCGTTGTCACAGTGGCACGAGGCATGTCGGGGAGCTAGGTGCAAACTAGGGTCCGTGGGTTATGACGATATTATACGGCGTAAGATAAATTCGTTATTCAACCCTATGAATAGGGCGATGGTCTTTGCTTTGGGATATGTCTTGCATACTATGCTAATGAGAACATGTCTCAAAATGACAGGCTCAACTATGCAAAGCATCTATACAGTGAATTGGGGTTTGAACACTCACACTATGTAGCATTTTCCGACGTGGCCAAGTTTCAGAGCTATTTGAAAATTAAGATCGTAATATTTCATCACACTGTCGGATCTAAAAAAACAGCTTTTTAAGACCCATGATGAGGCAGATGAGCGTACCGTGTGGCTATATTTGCATGATGAACATTACTACCTCATAAAAACCAAAACAGCATTTTTCGGGGCCGCCTACGTGTGTGATGCCTGCTACGGCACGTACACAAATTATCTCACACATGCCTGCAGCATAATCTGCAATGTGTGTCAGACAGCATGTTTTCGCAAGCCCGGTAATACTGTACGAAAGCGGTGATTGTAAACGCATTTGCAAATCCCAGTATTGTTTAGTGCAGCATAAGGTAATGAATACAAAACATCGCTTTATCCCATGTGACAGGACAAAATACTGCGATGATTGCGGAAAGACCTATCAAGTATGGAAAAAGGAAAAAGCATGTTTGTAATGCACACTGCAGGAAGACATGATAGGCCAAAAACACGAATGTTATATACAGCCTCTCAAGAAAACACCTGCAGATGCAAAATACATATACTACGACTTTGAAACACGTTACCAGAATGATAGACACGTCGCAAACTATGTCTGTAGCATTGATATGACCGGCTCCAAGTACTGTTTCTCAGGTCCAAACTGTGTGTCAGCGTTTGTTAAGCATTACAGAAGACCACGCTATAGAAATGCAACCTTTATAGCACATAATGCCTCAGGGTTCGACAGTTACATATTGTTGGAATATTTTGTAATGCAAAATATCTGTCCAACGCTCATAATGAGGGGTCCGCGTTATTTCAATGTTTGACAACGATTACAAACAGCGGTGGATTGATTCATTTAGCTTCCTCCCAATGGCGTTAGCTAAAACACCTGCAGCTATGGGGTTCACTGATGTGTTAAAAGGCCATTTTCCTCACACGTTTAATACCGTGGAGAATGAAAACTACATAGGTCCATACCCGCTCCTTCCTACTACGGTTTTGATGCTATGACCGAGGCTTCAAAGGTGTCATTTATGGAGTGGTATCAAAGTGTTAAAGACGACACTTTTGACATGGTCAAAGAGCTTGCGCGCTACTGTTCTAATGATGTGGCTGTTTTGGCTAAGGCTTGCAATGTTTACAGAGATGCCTTCATAACCTCAACAACGCTAGATCCGTTTGGGTATACAACGCTTGCATCCAGCTGCATGGGTGTTTATAAAACACTCTTTATTCCCAGAGACAGTGTGGCCCTGACCTACGAAGGTGCCTACATAAATCCTAATAAGACACATTCTGACGTGTCGATGCAATGGTTGGGATATATCGCACATAGAGAGGGGAGTCTCATCCAACATGCGCTCAACTATGGAAGCGAATAAGAGACATAAGTCTTTGAATTTTATCAGCCACTGAATACTTAATGTTGAAATATTTTATTTTGAAAATTATGGATCTGAATTTATTTGTTCTCAATTCACCTCTTTGAAATTTAAATTTGAAAATTCTTGGTTTCCATTTTAAAAACATGAATTTCGATACATATTTTTAATGGTCAAAAATTCAGATACAAAAATACAACTTGTAGAATTTCAGATAAAATAGATTCAAGTTGATCAAATTCGATTGCTAAAATTCAGATTGAAAAATTCAATATCAGTCAAATTCAATTGCTGAAATTCAGATCGAAAATTCAAGTTAAATATTCACACAGTAACATCCGGGCTACCCAGGCTAGAGAAGCAGTTGAGCCTGCATACAATCGAACCGACGTCTGGCCTATCAGAACACGGCCTGTCTGTCATGTGACCCAAGATCTCGGTCGGCACGGATATTGAAACGGTAAACCGCTGTTACCATGACAGCCAGGGAAACGACGGTGCTCCGGTAAGTTTGCTGTTCATGTCCAACCCAACTCAGGGCTCGATAGAAGTATGTTGTAGCTAAATATGTTTGGAACACATAGCTACGGTTTGTGTGACTTGTGTCTCTATGTAGCTAGCTAAGTCTGCAGGACAACATGTTATAGCTAGGTAGCTAACGCTAGCGCTTAACAGAGATGGGAAGAACTGTACTAAAGTAGATTTTTCAGATATTTTTACTTTACTATTTATTTTTGTGGCGACTACTTACATTTTAACAGGAATATTGGTATTTTATACTCCTTATATTTTACAAAATTGACTCGTTACTTTAGTTTTGTACTAAAGGTCGTCATGTCGGAGAAAAGCGCGGACACCGCCCCACACCGCGGCGCGCGCGCGCACACAGCGAGAGAAGTGAGAGAAAAGAAAAGTACGGAGCCCGCTGGGTCAGCTGAGAAAGGGATTCATAACAATCCGTGCTCAAGGATTTATATACGGGAGTAAAATAGGAGAGATATTCCATATATATTCTTACCTTAATATAACTTGTCTCCTTCTAGTTGTATTACAGCACTTACTGTTAAAACATAAGTTTGGAGACACTACCTTATTTATTTATTCATTAAATTAATAGATATTTTTGTGTCGTGTTGTAGTTTATAGACGTCTAAGCACCGCCGGTTGCTATAGAGACCAGTCTTACTTCTTCAGGTTGGAGGACTGCTCGTTTTGATAAAAATTAGTTTGTAGCTCGTTGTTAACCTCACTACGATACGATGCATCTTTTGTGATTTAATATCATTTTGCTATAGAGTTATTGATCCCAGAAGTTTCAATCTGTGAATATCTTTCCTACTTTGCTCACGTTTATTAATATTATTAATCCGTGCTCTCTGTTTAGTTTTTTTTCTCAGCTGACCCCAGGGGTGCTCCGTTAAAAAAAGCGACTAGCTGTCCGGAGGATAATCAGTTGGGTGTTTGTGTGTCTGTGTGTGTCTCCGCGCGTGTCCGCGTCTTTGAGAACTGTAAGTTGTATAACTGATGTTGTCAGTTCATTAAGCCTGTTGTATTGGTCTGTAGTTCTGGTACATTTAAAGTAAGTTAGCTACTGTTTAGTTGTTTGTGTTCTTCACCTGTTACCTAGGTTACACCTGACTGTTGATTCGGTAGATTCCCATCATCCTTGGCCTTATCTGAGAGATGTTTGAGATAGTAGACTATGCATCAAGAATGACTCCTGGCCGATGTGCTGCGTAATTCTAAAATATAGTCAGTACTTTTGCCATTTCTGGCGCTTAACGGTGGCCGCCCACTTTTCAACAAAATAAAATTTTGAAAATTGCAAAAAAGACTTTAATGGTTGAAGCTCACAGACAGCCATCAGTGTAGATGATACAGTTAGAAGGATCAACACATAATATCTAACGTTACAGCGGGATATTTGTGTGATTTTTTTAATTTTTTTTAACAGCTGTCAGATGCACAGAAAGAATTACACATTAGCTTTAAACATTAGATGTATGACCTTTGTTTTTGTTAAAACCTTTTTTCTCTTTGTGATGTTATTTTGTATTTTATTTATATTTGTGTTGACAGGGTAATCATGCTGAGATTTTACGATCTGCCAGGAACTTAATGTCCTTATTGACTGCATCTGAAAGGGGAGGAAGTGCAGCCAGTTGTGATGTACCTTGCAGCAGTCAGGATATAAGGTTCAGTGTTTAAAATATATATTTTTTAATCTGTTCACATGGATATTTTTAAACCTAACAATTACAGACTTTGATTAATGACTATCTTTGGTTTCAATACTGCAGGGAACAGAGGCAAATAGGCCAAAATGAGATGTCAGGCAATCAGCCACCAAGGCCTTCTCTTCAGATAGAAATGACAAGGTTCAACATTGTATTCTGTGGATTTATTGAATCTTATAAAAACTCAGTTTGATAGTAATCAAGTGTTATTTCCTACAGGTCTTTTCCAGGTATGTTCACTAAGGGAAAAGGGAAGAGGCGTTTTCCTACAGTGAATCTTGTTCCTGCTAAAAGGCCTAAACCACTGGAAGTTGCTTTCCACCTTTTGCCAAAACAATATGAAAAACACCAAAAGAACAAGACCAAATAGTCCACTTGCAGGCAGGACTGGGCCGCAGGTCTGTTCATTTAGATGAGAGTACAACACATGATGAGGTGAGCACATTCCATAGATGTATATATTTATGATAGTTGTACTATAACTATGAGGAATTTAGTTAATTAGTCCTACCTCATTACTTTTTGAGATGTGACAACCAAGACAACCATTTACTAAAATTGTTTGGAAGAAAGTGTCTTATATACCTTAAGCATAGTCTGCATTAATGTATTTGAAAATTCTAATCCTTTGGCACAGGTTTTAATTCTGCCTAATGTTCTAGTACAATCATCTTTAATTTCAACAGGTCAGCATCCTTTGTTTATTAATGTTTTATATATCTGCTCTGCTTACAGTTATGTGAAACACTTAAAGTTGTCTTTCCTCAATTGGCGGCTGTAACTGGAGGCTGGCTGCTTTACAAAGCAGGAGGTATGCACAATTTTGTGTGTGTAAACAGTTTCTATCATATGTAAAGCATTTTCAGATTATTTTTTTCATGTTAATGTTTTCTATAGGAGGATGGGGTTCCCGAAAGCTTTCCATGGTGGCACCTGATCATACTGGCTACACAGGCAACATCATAAAGGCTGCAAGCCAGGGGGGTAAATCTCCTCTTTACATAGCTCCAATTCAAGACGAACTCAAAACAACTCCTTTGCAACTAAGTAATGAAGCATTCAGTTGCATGCCCAAGGCAAAGTGCCAAAAGTGTGGAGCAGCCATTCCACTGCAGCTCCTGATGGAACACTTGAAATCTTGCAACATCATTGATGTTGACAATGATGAAGACAACCTGGTTAATGGGGAGGATGACAGTGAGCAGGGTGAGAGACACTGTAAAAACTAAATAAAGCATTTTCAATTGATTTGGCATTCAATATGGATGGCTGAAAATCACAATTTTCAATAAGGTTAAATGGGTTTCTTAAAATACAAAGCCATGACTAAATTTAAGTGGTTCTTGCTAATGTCTAATTTTTGATTATCTTTGCTAACTATTTTCTCAGCACCAGTTCAGGAGCCCTGTCCTATCTGCATGAAAATGTTTCCTGCTGACTTCATTGAAGTACATGCTGCTTCATGTGGAGAAAGGTACATTATATACTGTAATCCTGTTTTTTTTTTTTGTACATATGTACTTGTTTCACTCACCAGCAGATGTAAACCATTAAAGCAGTTTTACAAATTAATTATAGTGTTTAACATTGTGTTGTGAATGTGGCCAGGGCAGGAAATGAGGTGTTGGATAGGAGTACTGTTGAAGAGCAAGCAGCAATCCCTGGACTGCTTTTTTTTTTTTTTTTTTAACATAGGTGTAACTATTGTTACATAAATCTGCTATGTTCTAGTATTTTTTTTTTTTATTTCTTTTTTAGAAAACTTTCTTTCTAGTAGTGAAACAGTTGCAGATGGTAGGTCCTATTCAGGGTTAGTAGCAGGACAAGAATGTTAGGGAGGGTAAACTGTGATGATGCAATGCAGTCAAAAGTGGCATGTCACATGGCATAATCTACACCTTATCTGATCATAGTAAAACATTACGGTATTGTACTGCTTTTGGTAAATAGCAGTTTCTATTTATTGCAACCAATTTTATTGTCTGATTTTAGAATATGTGATTGCTGAAATATTCTTTCCGTAAGTTCCATATCCTAAGTCAGTTTATTGGTAACATTTTCATTTTATCTCTTACCAGAGTGGCTCACAGTACAAGACCCTACCAAGGCCATGTCTCTGTTTCGGGATTCTATTCTTAGCCATCATGAAAGTAAGAATCCCTTACTTCTCAGCATGGATGTTAGAAAGAACCCTGCTGAACAAGATGCTGCGCTCATCTGCTTCTATAAGAAGCCAAATGTGGAATGGGCACGGCCCTTGAATTGCAAACTTGAAGGTAGCTTCAATTTCATGTCAAAGTAGTTTAGGCCTACTTAAAGTATTGCTTCTCTCTTTTACTATATCAACCTCTCCGTTGTGTTACAGGTGATGCAGCCATTGGAGAGGGTGTGAGTCGCTTTTTCCTCTCAACTTGCATGGACAAGCTTAAGTCTGGGTTTTGCATCAACTTTGGTATGTAGACTGTAGCTATGTGTAAGCTGACTTGTCAATAATGTTATTAAAGTATTGTGTTTAAAAGGTTTTTCTTTTACATATACTGCAATTCTGTTTTTATATCTGTTTGTTTGCTGGACCCTGGCAAAGTATGTAATGTTTGGAATTTTCTGTCTACATTTTATTTGTTACAGCAAACACTGCTGTTACACGTCTCTTTGATGGACAGCCAGGCCATTTAGTCCCCTCAGCCTCTCACTTTCTCGTGGAAAGTGACATGTTCGTCATGGCAGGGAGAATGGTGGGGCACTCCTTTGTTCATGGAGGACCATGCCTATCAGGGCTCAGCCCTGCTGTTGTGCATGTCCTGTTTGGAGGAAGCCCAGAGACTGCAACAGTAACACTAGAGGACTGTCCAGATCTAGACATCAGGGAAACAATCAGGCTTGTATGTTTTTATTTTTTTATCTAACCTCATTTTTCTTCCCCATTATATACAATCAAGCAAGACAGTCTCCACCCCTTAGCCAATTTTACTTTACAGTGGGCTCTAATATTTTATGGAAAAACAGCT
This sequence comes from Percina caprodes, assembly GCA_013375575.1. Taxonomy (NCBI): domain Eukaryota; kingdom Metazoa; phylum Chordata; class Actinopteri; order Perciformes; family Percidae; genus Percina; species Percina caprodes. Next base: position 62,002 of record JABXJD010001203.1, on the reverse strand, counting down.
GAGGGGTGGAGACTGTCCTATTTTAGCTTTTATATTCTCTTTAATTACTTACTGGTTTAGCATTTTAAACAGCTTTTTAATGTTATTAAATGTTGTGTTAAGAAATTTAAATAGTGCTATATAGATGAACTTGCCTTGCACTTCTTTCTGTCTTAAAGCTTGAAGAGGAATCTGAACTCTCAGACAAGGACAAAAAAGTGTCCAGGACTTGGCCTACGCTTGGGATCTCCTGGCCTTACTGGAAATAACCGAAGATGGCTTTTTGAGAAGATGTTGATCCATGCTGTATGTGAACTTGAAAGAAATTGTCACAAATTGGCAAAAGTCATCCTCATACCTTGCTTTGGGATAAAAAAAAAAAGACGATTCACCTTCTGTCCCTTATTGTCTGTTAACCCTAACCCTATTAACAGGTAATTGGACGTGTCATAAGACAAATTAAGCAACTCAGACGTGGTCTTAAAGAGACACCAATGTGGACATTGCTGACCAAACGACCTGACACAGTGGCCCAGCTTTTTCCACAGGATCGAGCAGTGGATTGTAACCCTGCGGTAACGTTTTACAATTCAGTATTGTGTGTGTGTGTGGATAGATAGAAGCCGTGATAAAGTAGTAATATTGTTGTCATTGTAGATAATCCTGCAGCGCATCACCTGGCCTCATGATGACGACGACGACGACTGTTCACTTGACACAAAATGCCGTGTATCAGGTTATCTTCGCCACTTCATTGAAAATGGTATGTTTAAGGAGAATTCTTGCCAACATTTTATAAAAATAAGTTAGTCACCCAAAGTTTATAATTATAAGTGCAAAGTTACTTTTAAACAGTTGACTATTTTTGCACACCCGTATGTAGGACAGGAAGTAGATAGCCACATACTCTTCACTTACAGCTTTATTAAGAGTATTTTTCACACCTTTTATACCACGGTATACAGTATTGCAGTATTTATTACGTCATAGATAACTACGATGCATTTATTGCATACTAAAAATTGTTTTCTAAATTTATTTGTAGCAACCCATCATTTGATCTGTATTGTTTAATCCACAGCATCACCTGATGAATTGACTGACCTGTTAAAATTCTGGACTGGGTGGGAGATTCTTCCAAGGGATAACCTATCCATTGAAGTGGTCAAGGGCAGCTTCCCAACAGCCTGCACCTGTTTTGAGACCCTGCGAATCCCAGGACATTACAAGGACTATGCATCCTTTAAAAATGATATCCTGGCTTGTATTGGCACTTGCCACACAGGATTTGGTCTTGTGTAGGTACAAAGCAGTTCACACTAACACAATATGTTAATGTTAAATATTTAAAAGTTTGTATTACTAATTAAGCATATTAATATGCATTCATTGTTAATTCTTTTTGATGGACATATAGCATAGGAGTTGTAAAATACTATTAATTGGCATGCAACCTAATATGACCCACCTATATAGCTACTTCAGTTAATGTCTTTTTCAATAAAGTGTTTTTGTGTACCAAAAGTTCTTAGTGGTGTTCCGACTCATGTAGCTTGGTGGTTTCTCTTTTAGACCATCTTCCTGAAAGATTCATGGTTGAACAATAGGCAAGGCAGCTTTATTTGTATAGCACATTTCAGCAACAGGGCAATTCAAAGTGCTTTACACAAAACAGATAAAAGAATAAAAGTTACAGTGCAGTATAAGAAATTAAACATTAAAGCAATCAGTTTTCATTCCAATATAATTACAAGATATGCCTAAAATGTATTTGTCTTATAAATGTGGGGAGTTAGCTTGCCCTGATCCGACACACTATGGGGAAAAAGTGTCAAACAGAACAGTGTTGTGTTGGCTCTTTCAGTGTTCAGATAGAACATGCTCACAAAATTGAACAGCAGCAACATAGATATCACAGCCAAAGGAATGGGATGCAGCTCTTGGGTCAACAACCTCTCTTAAAGCTGCCATTTGTCCATCAGTCAGTGGGCTTTCTGTGTCTGGGATGATGACACTGGAGTAGCTATCCGCAGTAAATCCACTGTTTTCCCACTCAATGTGAGGAATATCCATACCCTATCAAACAAATAGAAAACCTTACTTGTTTGCAGTATTAATTATCCTAATGGGTTTATGACACTTGCTCTGACTCTTTTGTAAACCACTTTGCTAAATATTAACTTAAGGGCAGCATTTGGCAAGGGAGTATTAACTTTTTTTTCAAAAACATTTATGTTGGCAAGTACATATGTAGGGATTTCTAATATTGCAAGCAAGTTGTACATTTGGAACATACCTCCAAGTTATCTGGGCCTTGAATTGGGTGATGGATTCGGCCCACCTCCCAAAGCTGATTAGGGTCATATGGCCTTCCGTTCTTATTGGATGATTGTCCCAGCCACTGCGGAAAGTGTCCAGGGCATCTTGCAGCCGTGGCAAGAACACATAATGGCAACAGAAGAGGTGTGTAGCATTGGCGATGTTGAGGAAGCCCTCTTCTTCAAGGTAGTGGAGAACATCATAGTAGATGTTTGTGACAGCTGCCCACAGGTCTCTCCAAAGCCTTTCGATTCTGAAAAATTGCAACGTTCAATAGAAATCTTTAAACTTGATGTATAAGGAACTGTAATAGCTGGATCTCAAGGCACATTTATATATAAAAAAATACAGTATATTAAACTGATAATGCAGATTCCTTTGAGAAAATATTTCCACTCACAGCGGATGCACACAGTTGGAATTTCTACTTTCTATATTTGTTTAGTCATTACTTTTTGTCAAACATGGTTTAATGGAGTATGTCACTGCATTCTATTAAAACAGATGTAATTGCCAGACCCATTGCCCAGCAAAACTAAATTTTTTTGCAGCAAGGAAAAAGTTGTTGAATTTACATGATAAGGAGGTTGCCATTCAGTACCCTTTAAGCGGCAGCCGCTTCCACTGGTGATTGGACTTTCACATCACACTCAAATAGTAGTCCTGCTTTGAGCTGATATACTGTATGTGTAGCAAATAATACTGTTATTGCAAGGAAGCAGGGAATTGTTATTTTTCAGCTAGCAGTATCTGAAGTTTTGGACTGACCGTTGATTGTGAACACTCTTGCCGGATATGAAGCTGCCCCTTCCAGTGCCACGGACTGTAAACATGAGGCGTGCAATGTCTACGTTTTCCACGCCCTGATCAGCCCGTACCCTTAAAACAGAGCAACATTTACAAGAGTTTTTTTAAATATATATACAAAAAAGAATGCAGAAAATTTTGCATGTTTTTTAACCTTGTTATAAAGGGTACCCCACTATATCTAGATTTTGTAAATCTCTACTTTAACAAAAATATCTATACAGTCATGCAAAAATAACTGAAATCCTGTATAAATGGCTCCTGAAATACAGCATGATCATTATCCAAGTTGTAAAAGTATAGAAAGTGTTTTAAGGTAAATACCACACAAAAGTGTACTTTTGGTTATTTCAAAATGGGTTTACAACCATTCAAGCATGACTGTAAAATACTTACCTAAGAGGGAAACCAAACTTCTCCACAGATTCTTGGAAGAATGCCAGGGATGTTGCGGCAAGGTTGTTGGAGGCTGCACCAAGATACATTATCTGCAGTACAATACAGTTGTAACATTTGGACAAAACACAAATGTATATAACAATGACAAACTTGTAGTGTATATGTGTATTTATTACTAAAAACTGTGCTTACCTTTCGTGAAAAGCCATCTATGCCACCAAAGATGACAATGTTGTAGCTGTAGAAAACAAATAAAAGCTACATAACTTAGAGACAATTTTAATTATTTGCTTTTTCACAGGTAAGGTTATGAAAAAGCATCTGAAATTTAAAGCTTATACTGATGAAAAAGTTTAAACTTTTTAACAATTGCAATATGTAATACAGCAATTTCTAAAACCCCTAGATTATTGCCGTCATTTTTATAATAAATTGAAAAGCAACGTACTAGGTTATCGTGTTTGCTGGAGAATGTGTGGGCCATAGCATGGAATAAGTACTATTAAATAAAGATGCTATATGATGAATAGGCCTATACAAAAATATAATTATATAATTACAATATCTTATTATATTTAATTCATCTGTCCTTTGTCAATAAAAGGACTTGAAAAACTTACCGGATTAGTTTATGATTTGTATCAATGTGCATCAAGGACTGGGGGCTTGGAACGGAGTAGGTTCTTCGAACAATGCAACCTAAGTTGGTCATTCGTGATATGACTCCGATGGTGTCAACACGGTGCATGGAAGCTCTGATCCGTTCATACTGCACCCGCAGTCCTCGAGCTTGAAGAAGTCCTTTAACCATACGATATCCAGAATGAGGCTGCATGGATTTTACATCTCTCACACACTGGTCCAATTCTTCATCTGTCAGAGTGCTATACAGTGCCCTGACTGAGAGATCAGACTCAGCCATGCGTCGATGGACTGTCCGTCTAGACACCCCCAAAAGCGCAGCTATGCACGGGATAGACAGATTAAGGTCCAAAAGGCTGGAAATGTACTCTACAGAGAGTGCCATTCTCGGCCGTCCAACTGGTCCTTGCTCAAATTGCACAGTTTTAATGTGTTGCTTACTTTTTTCTTTTTCCACATTTACAAGGCTATGTAATTCAGTCAATGCATCTAAAATAGGCTGTGAAACAGCTACATGACTGGATATAGCATTTAAAAACACAAATTCTTGTGTGCAAATGAAGTCCAAATAGTCCAAATCCAGAGGCAATTGCCCAAGAATATGCTGTAAACGAGAGCGGAGTCGTTCCAAAATGTGGTCAAGCAGCAGTTCCTTAGAAACAAAAAAAGGAAGAAAGAAAAATCAGCTGCGTTAATGAACATACAGTAATTACATTTCAAACCCTAATATTCTGCTAATAATCTAAATGCCGTTTCAGGGTTCAATATTCAGCAACATGTTTAAAGCAATGGCTTGTATCTTAGAACTATAATAACAGTGTAGTGGAAACTTAGTAGTAGTAGTAGCTAAATCACTTAAAATTCACACACAAAAATGCCCAACTTTGAACTTATTAATTACTATGATTTATCTAACCAATTCCCTAAAGTTATTCACTCCGAGGTGTAACTTTCTCCTACTCTGAAAAGCATTTGTTATATACATATACAATAACTCTATAGCAAAATGATATTAAATCACAAAAGATGCATCGTCTCGTAGTGAGGTTAACAACGAGCTACAAACTAATTTTATCAAAACGAGCAGTCCTCCAACCTGAAGAAGTAAGACTGGTCTCTATAGCAACCGCGGTGCTTAGACGTCTATAAACTACAACACGACACAAAAATATCTATTAATTTAATGAATAAATAAATAAGGTAGTGTCTCCAAACTTATGTTTTAACAGTAAGTGCTGTAATACAACTAGAAGGAGACAAGTTATATTAAGGTAAGAATATATATGGAATATCTCTCCTATTTTACTCCCGTATATAAATCCTTGAGCACGGATTGTTATGAATCCCTTTCTCAGCTGACCCCAGCGGGCTCCGTACTTTTCTTTCTCTCACTTCTCTCGCTGTGTGCGCGCCGCGCTCATGTGTGGGGCGGTGTCCGCGCTTTTCTCCGACATGACGACCTTTAGTACAAAACTAAAGTAACGAGTCAATTTTGTAAAATATAAGGAGTATAAAATACCAATATTCCTGTTAAAATGTAAGTAGTCGCCACAAAAATAAATAGTAAAGTAAAAATATCTGAAAAATCTACTTTAGTACAGTTCTTCCCATCTCTGTTAAGCGCTAGCGTTAGCTACCTAGCTATAACATGTTGTCCTGCAGACTTAGCTAGCTACATAGAGACACAAGTCACACAAACCGTAGCTATGTGTTCCAAACATATTTAGCTACAACATACTTCTATCGAGCCCTGAGTTGGGTTGGACATGAACAGCAAACTTACCGGAGCACCGTCGTTTCCCTGGCTGTCATGGTAACAGCGGTTTACCGTTTCAATATCCGTGCCGATCTTGGGTCACATGACAGACAGGCCGTGTTCTGATAGGCCAGACGTCGGTTCGATTGTATGCAGGCTCAACTGCTTCTCTAGCCTGGGTAGCCCGGATGTTACTGTGTGAATATTTAACTTGAATTTTTCGATCTGAATTTCAGCAATTGAATTTGACTGATATTGAATTTTTCAATCTGAATTTTAGCAATCGAATTTGATCAACTTGAATCTATTTTATCTGAAATTCTACAAGTTGTATTTTTGTATCTGAATTTTTGACCATTAAAAATATGTATCGAAATTCATGTTTTTAAAATGGAAACCAAGAATTTTCAAATTTAAATTTCAAAGAGGTGAATTGAGAACAAATAAATTCAGATCCATAATTTTCAAAATAAAATATTTCAACATTAAGTATTCAGTGGCTGATAAAATTCAAAGACTTATGTCTCTTATTCGCTTCCATACTCAACGAGGGTGAAAAGACATTCGAACCGTATTCTATCGATGGATATTGCGCCTCCACCCACACAGGATATGAGTTTAGCGGATGTTACTTTCACGGCTGTGTAAAATGCCATTCTCAGGCAGAAATCAATCCTACTCTGAAACTACCCTATGGTCAGTTGTACAGGGATCAATGACAGATTGGCCGCGTTAAAGTCCATACATGGTCTAAAAGTTGTTGTAATGTGGGAATGCGAATGGCTGAGGGAGGTGGAATCTGATCCGGGCGTCAAAGCGTTCATGGCCACCTATGTCAAAACTATCCGTTTAAACCCCGCGATGCCCTATTTGGTGGTCGAACAAATGCCATGAAACAATACCACAAGGCAGCGGAAGTTGAAATGATCAGATATTATGACTTTACAAGCCTTTACCCTACTGTGCAGGCAAAGCGAGATTATCCTACTGGTCACCCGCAAATAATATATAGGGATTTTGATGATATATCACAATATTTTGGGCTAGTGAAGTGTACGGTAGATCCACCCAGAGGGCTTTATCATCCAGTGTTGCCCTACCGATGCCATGATAAGCTTATGTTCCCTCTGTGCGCAACCTGTGCCAATGAGGAGAATCAGACGACACAGTGTGGTCACAGCGACCGTGAGATACAACTGTCAGGGACATGGGTCTCATTCGAACTGCAGAAGGCGGTGGAAAAAGGCTATAAAATAGCTAAAATCGATGAGATCTGGCACTTTCCGGAAAAATCCGACAGTCTTTTTAAAGAGTATGTTAAAACATTCCTTAAACTGAAACAGCAGGCGTCAGGGTACCCCGGTAATGTCCAAACGGAAGATGAGAAAAAGAGTACATTGAGAATTATTATGCTAAAGAAGGAATCAGGCTTGAACCTGATAAGATAGCCGTCAACAAGGCTGTTCGTAGCATAAATAAATTGCTGCTGAATTCTCTCTGGGGCGTTTTTCAATGCGAAGCAATCTGCCCGCTACAGAGCTTATAACAAATCCATGCAGATTTACACAGCTGATGTTCAGTGACAGCTTTGATGTACGACAGTTTTCATTCATCTCCCCAGATGTCGCGATAGTCCAGTGGCGTGAGGCTAACAGTCAAGCTTCCAGAATTAAAGACGTGAACATTTTTATTGGAGCGATGACCACTGCATATGCACGTCTAGAGCTACATAATCTCATGGAGAAACTGCAGGAACGCGTTTTACAGATAGTGTACTTTTCACAAGTAAATCAGGAGATTGGGTTCCTCCCCTAGGCCCTTATCTCGGTGATCTCACCGATGAACTGAACGCCGCTCAGATGTATGGCCACCCTGATGAGGACTTTATAACAGAGTTTGTTTCTGGAGGTCCCAAATGCTATGCCTATCGAACAGCACAGGGAACTACCCAAGTAAAATGCAAAGGGGTTACCCTCAATTCAAAAATGCCAGCGTGGTCACACATGAGTCATTAATAGGTTTGGTAAAATCCTTTGTAGCCAATCAGCATAGCGACAAGCACCTTGTTACAACTGCACACACCGTCACGCGTGATAAAAACAGTTTCATCTCAAAAACTATTCAATGCGCAAAAAATTACAAGTTGTTTACAACAAACGCAGAGCTCTCCATGACTACACGACCCTCCCTTATGGCTATTAATAACCCTTATCATGCCGAATTCGACGGTAGACGACAACACCCTTTCAGTGCGGTTATCAGTGGGCCATCAAACTGCGGGAAATCGTTCTTTGTCAAAGACTTAATCCGAAATGCAGCGGCTGTTATTTCACACAAGATTGACAACATTGTGTATATATATTCGTGCTGGCAGCCTTTATACGATGAGCTACTTACATTTGTAAATATAAATTTTGTCAACGGTCTGCCTGAATCATTTTGTGACGAGGCACTGCTCCCCATTCATAAAAATAACTTATTATTTTAGATGATTTAATGGGTGACGCCAGCAGTAATATTGAGGTTCAGAATGTTTTTACAAAATATGTCCATCACCGGAATCTCAGCTGCCTCTATCTTGTACAGAATCTTTTTATTCAGGGTAAAAGCAGTCGCACGATAAGCTTGAATACTAATTACATCATACTATTTAAAAACCCCCGAGACAAAAATCAAATAAACTTATTGGGTAGACAGATGTACCCTGGTAACAGTAAATTTTTCCTTGAGGCGTTTAACGACGCCACTAGTTCAACATACGGTTATCTTCTGATAGATTATAAAGCCAAGACACCGGACATGTTCAGACTCAGAACAGGTTTGATCTCATCACAACAGGTTGTGTACGTTCCAAAGAAACGCCAGGTATTATAATGTCCTCACGCATGCACAGAAACCTCACACAGCTGGAGCTCCTACACAAGGCCGCTCCTAGAGTTAGAGGTGCCATTATCAAGAATGCAAACTCAGACTTTATTAACGCCCTGTGTGAAATAGCTCTTAATATTTTAAGAGGTAACATCCCCTTGTCTACCAAACAGTACAAGTTGTTAAAGAAGAAGAAAAGAGTAATCCGACTAGTGGCAGATAAAAAAGTTAACCATTCTAAAAAGAGGAAATTCATCAATCAGACAGGAGGTTTTCTCCTGCCTCTGTTAGGGGCTGCAATACCATTTATTACCAGTCTATTCACCCGTAGTTGAGATGGAACATACACAGAAAATGTTTTTAGTGCCGCAGCAACAGCTACTCTCACTGCAACAACAACAAACAGCAAACGTATCTGTGAGACAGTCTGCCCAAAATGAATTGGACCAGGCAATGGGTGAAATTCTGAAACAGGCGGACGTTGATGTATATGAGAAAGCTAAGAGATACTCCAGTATTCTGCAGAGATACCTGGCTATGGTAAAACAGGGTGAACAAGAAAAAGCTGTAATCACACTATCCCTACCCGAGGATAATTCAAAGGAAGATCCAAAAGCCAATGCTGCAGAAGACAATGTCATATCAGAAGTTTTAAAACACCTGCCAAAACGGCATAAGAGAAATGCCGAGTTTATTATGGCCTCACTAGCTCGTAATAACAAGCAAATATCGTGGACAAAGCAAGGTGAAATCATTGTGAACAATAAGAATGTATCAGGTAGCCATTTGTACGATCTGGTGAAAAGTGTGACGTCATATAACAACATCTCAGGACAGTCAAGACCTACGGGTGGAATCTATTTTTAAAAACTCTTGCAAGCTTGAACATCCCGTTATCTGTAATTCCAAACACAACCGTACGTCACTCTGTTGCTGCATTTAAAACAGATCCATCATCAAGAGATAATACCCCCTTAAGGACTCCTACGTCCAAGAGAATTCACCCTGTGGGTGATTCAAATATCGGTCTTATCCCCTGCACACTAAGTTATTCATCACCGGCTACGTCACGTTGGGCTAGTTTCTGATTATTTTATTACAGTGTACAGAATCAGGGTCACAATTTACTGTATGTTTTATAAATGAGTGTCCTATTTATTTTTATTCTATTTCAATTTATTTTTAATATTTTGTTTTTACCAGATGAATGTAGCAATGACACATGAACGGGATAAATTTGTTTTCTTTTATGCAAATCCCTATAAGACAGCTATTGAATGTAAAACAGTGACAATGTGTTTTTCAATATGTTTTTATAACAAGTTTCTATTTTATACTATTTTCTATTTATTTTTATTCTATTTCAATTTATTTTTAATATTTTCTTTTACCAGATGAATGTAGCAATGACACATGAACGGGATAAATTTGTTTTCTTTTATGCAAATCCCTATAAGACAGCTATTGAATGTAAAACAGTGACAAAGTGTTTTTCAATATGTTTTTATAACAAGTTTCTATTTTATACTATTTTCTATTTGTTTTTATTCTATTTCAATTTATTTTTAATATTTTCTTTTACCAGATGAATGTAGCAATGACACATGAACGGGATACATTTGTTTTCTTTTATGCAAATCCCTATGAGACAGCTATTGAATGTAAAACAGTGACAATGTGTTTTTCAATATGTTTTTATAACAAGTTTCTATTTTATACTATTTTCTATTTTTCCTGTTGAATTGTATCGAATTGATGTTTGTTTTTGTTTTGTTTTTAAAACCAAATTTTGTCTATTTTGAGCCAACCTCATTTTTATGCATAATTTTCATTAAAAATATTTGATTAAAAATAAGCAGACCATTAGACTTTTTATTTTTTTATTTTTTATTGACACAATACACATGAATCTTATCTGTAGTAGGCACATGAACATTGTACACACTTAAACTTCTGAACGTGGCACACCACAGGCCTCAGCCTCTTGACAAAATTACACACTATAGCATCGTTACATATCAGATTAGTGCCATACATGTTCAACACTTTATTAAAACACTTGTTTTTGAATTTTGCACAAGAAGAATACGCAATGTTGGCCGCATACTGTAGAACAGGCACGGCGTCATGGGTGGGCCTGACGGGCCTAGGCCCACCCACTTTTCATCAGGCCCACCCAAAAAAATCATTAAAAAAAAATATATATATTTTAATTATAAATAATTATTAAAAAATGGCAAAATATCTCATAATGTGTGCTAAAATAGTCTAAATCTTAAATAGTTTTTAACTTAATTTTAAAAAGTTGTCTATTTTGATGTTTCTGCGCAAGTTCAGCAGACGCTGAGACGGTGAGCTGGTCAGTATAGCGGGTATGCTAAGCTCAGTTGATCTGAAAAGTGTGATTTCCAGTTAAAGACAATGTCGCAGCAGTCATTGTTTAGGTACCTGAAACGTAAACGAACGGTTTCGAGTCATCACGGCAACCAGGAGATGATGGAGAGTTGAGATCCACAACGTCTGTCACATCTTCGTCTCTGCCCCCCCAGGATGCTAGCGCGGCTAGCATGGACAACGCGGCAAGCGCGGTCAGCGCGGCAAGCGCGACCACCGCCGTTGCTGGTGCCTCGCGAGTGGAAGATAGTCCTGTGGATTTGTCTTCCGTGGATCAGCCCGCAACTCAACCAGTGCTTAAGTATCCGGTCACAGTGATAGGTGACAAAGAAAGGAGTTTCTCCACAAACTGGTACAGCAGATACAGTTTCCTTGAGTACAGCATTAGGAAGGATGCAGTATTCTGTAAGATGTGCAGGCACTTTGGTGAGCGGGGCAGGGAGGAGAAGTTCAGCCAGATTGGATACCGGGACTGGAAGCACCTCAACCACGCTTGTTTAAAGCACCAAAATAGCAAATCGCACAGGTTTGCACTGGATAAATTTAATAATTACAGGCTGTCAATGTCTGAGCGTGGCTCTGTCATCCATCAACTCAACAACACAGATGGCAGACAGAGTTTGTTTGTATTTGTAGGCTACATGTTGAAAGTTAGTAACATAGCAGAGAGAAAAAGAGGAAATGAGTCGTTCGCTTATTCTAGGCCTATTTTAGCGAGTTTAATTGTGTATCACGAGGGAAAACAGTAAGGAATGTGAAGGCTACTCTGTCTGTATTGAGATATACAAAATAATCGATTCATAACCCGTTACAAATCTACAGGCGCATTTCTATTTCTATATCAGCTTGTTACTGTTGTTCTTTTCCCTCCTGGGTTTTTCTTGTTATGGACGCTATGTCTGTTCTTAATGTGATTTATTTCCTTTTGTTAAATATGTTTATAACATGAATCACACTAAAGTAACAGTTTGTCTCTTTCGGAAATAACTTGAGTCTTGTTTTACACGACAGATGACGTCAATGACCAAGTTCTGTGCCGGTGTATTGAATGAAACTGTCGGCCTGTGTTGTTGATCTGTATTGTTGAAAACTTAAAAACAATTAAACAGAATTGTGAAATATTCGGCCTCCTGTTATACGAGCAGAACTAAATTATGTTTTGGGGAAATATTAAATGCCTGACCATTGTGACAGTCTGAGGTCTATAGAGCGTTGCGGTATAGCGCAGCCAGGTACGGTGCGTAATGCCACAGCGCTCTTCTTTGGTCAGAACCAAGGAGAGCGAGCGCCGACAGGGCCGTCCTAAACGAAACGTTTGTACAATTGTTTTTTACAACATATTTAAAGAGCATCAAGCTATTGAAATCTCTATTATGTTGTTAGCACAGATAATATAACAGTATATTAGTAATTTGTATTAGGTTAAACAGGGATTTGATATCAGGTTTTAATTTAAGGCCCACCCACAATTGGTCTGGCCCATCCAAAACTGGAATCCTGGCGCCGTGCCTGCTGTAGAATAGTTATTTTGCACCTGGATGTAAGAATGAGAGATCTCCACGCAATTCTTTAAGAGGAAGGAGTTTATCGGTGATAATATGATAATATTCCCTTGCGTATTGTCCTCTTTGAAAGTGCGGTTGGAACGGACGCGCGGGATGTGACTGCCCATCGGCATGCAGAGTAATAAACTCTGTGTTAAAATGTCCAAAATTAAATGGGTTACGTGCATAAGATCCTGTGTAGGCCTCATTATCTACAAATGCTATAACCACAAATTTAGGGATCTGCCCCATGAATAGATTTTCCTGATTGTATACCCGAGTACCAGCTGGTATGGAAAAGGTTTTTAACACGACACGATCAATGGCATATTTCGCGTTAGCATGTTGTAAAGCTCTACTATGGGCCACGCGTATTGTGGGGGCCACAGTCACCTTCTTTACAAAAAGACTCGCTGACATTATTTTCACAGTGAATAGGTCATTTCGGGGTCATTAGCACAAAGTCATCTTTTGTGCGGATAAATTTCAGAGAAAGATCAACGCCATTTAGCATAAGTTTCTCTTGAAAAACAAATCTGCATGTATGGGAGCTATCAACTCAACGATGCGGCTTTCAGCTGTGTATTGACCGCTCCACCAGCCCAAGATTATCGCGGTAATAGATGATTCATCCATCTTTCCGCCGGTATCTTTACAAAACAATCCCGTACTAAACTGGCTGTCTAGGTATCTTTCCATAGTTTAGCAGACATTCAATCATTCCCTGTATGGATATGTATTTGAAGACTGTGTAATCAGTCTATCCCCCAGTGTTATGTCTACTTGGGAGAAGAGGGCACAGCTGGGATAATTTACAAATCCCACATCGGCTGCATTGGCTAGCGGAGTGCCATCAGGATTTGTGATCCTTACGCGCAAATACAGGTATGAGTCGTTAAGATCTAAATAGTCTTCACCAGAAGCAGATATGAAAAACTCTATGGGGCCCGCATCTGTCAGTGCTGACACAGGGGGTATTTCTGTAAAACATGATTTTTCAATAGATGTCTGTGTGTATGGCACCGTGAATAGATCCAGTTCTGTCTTCACACACTCTTCAGACTGATTATGAATGAATGCCATGATTTAATTTCCTTGAAGAAGAAAAAAACACTATGGTATGTATTCCAATCTAGAAAATGTCTTTTGGGAAACTCCGAGAGCGTCTGGCTGGTGTTCTGCGTCTTCTGGCCGCTGCCTTCCTTTTGACCGCTTTACCCTTTTTGCATGGGGTTTTACGTCTTTTAGATACTGGTCAGCGACGCCCACATCCTGAGGTTTTTGTTTTTTGAGGTCTGCGGGTGTAGACTACAAGTCCGCTTCCCTGTTGTTGTTTTCCAGCTACAGAATTCCTTACATTTGTTACAACATCGCCAATAAACCCAGTGGCTGCTGTTTTCAGGTGGGGTTTTGCCAGATTAAACCCTTTTTTTAAAAGTGGAATGGCCATACAAAATAAATTCCGAAATATACCACCTAGGCCGCTGCCATACTGTGTACTTGATCCAATAAATCCAGGTAATTCTCCTCCGGCCTGATTCATGTAATAAGTCGTATAGTGGGCTCCATCTCCGTTGTACGCTTTACGCATCATTTTAATGTTGTTTCACCGGTCTAAAATGCAGTTTGACTATAACCTTACCGTATGAGAACGGTATGAGATCACTCTGGTCGTCGCAAAGTTCAATCTGTATGTCGCTTATGGTGGAGCGTGAGAGAGCTGTGTAGTGTGGGACGTCGTAACTCAGAGTGGGCATTCGTCGGGTCTCGTCAGAAATATTTATACATCTGAGAAGGGGTACGTTGGTATCTCCCACCAGCTGATAATCGACAATGTCACTATAAATAAAAATGTTATACCGGCCTGCGTGTATATCAGCGGGATGTGGTGCGCCACTAAGCTTTTTCTTTATAAGGTTGGGTTGTATTCGAAAGGCTATGTCTGGAACAAAACCAAGTATTTCTGCTAATCGGCCTTTAAACAACACACAATATCCGACCCCTCAAGAGAAGAACACTTTATTAGTTATGGGGTTATAACTTAGGGTGGCGGTTATGCCCGGGCTAGCCAAGCATTTTGCATTATACTCTTTAATAACGCTCTGCACGGAATCATACCAGCCCGTCGATAGTTTTATAGAGTACAGCTCAGCGGATGCTAGGTCAAAAATTTCCACTTCGGAGTCCGCTGCTGAAAAGCTACTCCATACTCTGGGATATTGGATTTCAATAAGCCCAACTTCATAGGGCTGCCGCAAGATTATAGGCTTAGCAAGCTTGGTTCTGAATTGGCATATCTTGTTATTTGGGTATACTGACGACGATGAATTACTGGGAAGCGTGACAAAAAATCCATTCTTATTCATTCTCACCGTTGCCTTTCACAGCCAGAGTGTAAATGAATAGCCTACACAGCGTACAGCCTATTTATTCGATGTCCATAATGTCTTTTTCAGAAATCCATGAATTGAATTTCTCAGGCCACCTTGGCCACTTGACAAGAGCCAAACGTCTACGCCCCTCCCTCTTTCTTGAGATAACTTTCTCTATTTTAAATTTTTTATTCTCATCGATAATCACCGGTTGTAACTCGGCCTCATAAAAGGTTCCTGTCAATACGTCCCCACTAATATCTTTTAGTTTATAGACAGGAGGGGTGCGACTTACAAGTTTCACTATTGTAAAAAACTCATCTGTGAATGTTTGTTCATAGCCTTTTCTAAATAAGCCGCGATGTTTTGAGATCCTAACCGTATTTCCCACTTGAAATTTAAAGGGTGTTGGAGCAGATGGTTTCAGTTTGTACAGATTGATGAAGACAGTTTTCTCATTGTCTTTATTCACCGCCACGGGTCATTTTTATTGACCTATGGTATGAAGAGTTGTAAGCTGTAACCAAGTCGGGAATTGCCTCAATATACCGTCGTGAGTTAACGGATGTTAAAAATCGCCACATACGCGTTTTAAATGTCCTATTGAACCTCTCCACCACACTCGCTTTTGTCTCATTTGACGTCGAGAAATGGTGTATTTTATATTGTTCCAGCAAATTACGAAAAGCAGTATTATAAAACTCCTTTCCCTCGTCTGTTTGAAGTTTCTGAGGTATTCGACCTTCACCCAGTATTTCTTTAAATGCCGCTGTGACAACTGCTCCAGTTTTGTTTTTAAGGGGCTTTACCCAGGCGTATTTAGAAAACACATCAATGCAGGTTAGCAGATAGCGTATATTATCATTTTCCGCTGAATATTCACTCATATCTACCAGATCAATCTGAAATTGTTTGTCGATGCCGTTAACAATTACTCTGCTTCTTGGAAAATTTCTCAACGCAGGTTTATGTAGAGTATATGTGTCCTGACGCTGTAAAACTTTTGAACCGCTGGCATTGTTGGAGTCACACCTGTACACTCTTTGACTGCATGACGAAGCTTATCCACCCCTCCTAATCCTCCAGGATGTGAAGGATCATAGTATATCTTTTCCATAACATCATCCATGATTCGTTTTTAGAGACAACTGACGACATTAGCTTTGTGTCATACATTTTTATTTTCAACAAGTTATGACGTCATGGTTACACATTCTATCACAGACAGCGTTTTTGATAGCTCATTTACATCCGTTTTACTGATTATGTAGGCATGTATCGCTCGCAAATCATGTAACATATTATCACATTGTTTTTCTCTTACATACAGACTCATTGTATCTACAATCATAGCATATAGGGTGACAAGGTGATGCACTTTTATCCGTTCAAAGTTATGTGTGAGGTTAGCTATGACTGAACAAAATGTTTCCACCATACACTCCCTTGTATTCATCAATGTTAGCATCATTTGAATCACCTCAGGCCATGGACTTGTACAAATTTGGTCTCTTACAATTTCCATAATTTTTTCAAGCCTACACACATCGGCTGGGTTGACCTCCCTGTTACATTGGTACATGGCATCATCAGCCACCTTGTTGGCTATGGCTTGGTCTAAAAGGCTTGACAATTTCATTATTACATATCGCTCATTGATTTTACTATACACCAAACTCAAACAATTCCCCATATCTACACCGCTGTTTTTTTTTTTTCCCACACGCGTAAACCTTTTGTTTTTTTGTTTTTTTCAGGACATCTCAGAATGATTTTCTGCTCTTGTACAAATCCCTCCAGTAATCCCCAATTTCATGTATTTGCGCTACTTTAACAACGTCATCACCTACCATCGCATCATACATCTCACGGATTTTGACTGTAACATCTCCAGCGGCTTTTAACTCGTACAACACAGTTTCAGCCACTCCACGGATTCTGGAGCCGTCGGTATGGATTCTTTTCAAATTCAGAAATCGCCTCACAACATCCACAAATTTATTGGTCAATAGTCTTTTCATCAGCAGGTCAAAGTGTTCGCCATAGAACCATTCGGGTATACTGGTTAAACACTCATGGTGTTTCTGGCTCGGATGATTGATCTGGCAGCCGTAGCACACCTCCTCCCAGTACTGATACAGCACGATCCCCAACAGGTGTAGAGATGCCGTCTTAATACCATCTATGAGCAGAGTTGAAATCCTGCCATCGGTGTGGTCACCCCCACAATCGCACTCAATATCGGACCATACGAGGCCGCCGCCCAGCTGTGTGTCGTCAGAGACTATGGGTGATATGCCTGGGCATATGTCCCCAGCAGGTAGGGGGGACGCCGGAAGTGATCGGATCAAAAGAGATGGAGGAGGCGTCAAAGGGGGTGAGCGGGCCCGGAAATATTCAGGGGTTGTACATGATGATAATGATGATGATGAAGATGGAGATCCAGTGAACGTCAGAGGGGCGAACAAATTCTCTCCGCGGGAGGTGTACTGGAGTAGCACAACTCCAACCCTTCTGGAATAATAAACATTAGTCGCTCATTACACACACACATACCCATAGTAAAGACAACTATTTTTGACAATTATTCAACACATAATTACACCACCACCGTCTTCCTAGTCTCTGTGGCTGACAATTTTAGGCCTATAAAGGGGATGGGACTGATGACCACAGGCGTCAAATATAAGTCTTTTCTTAATCTTCTCATACGACGCCCTAATACTAACTCTTCTGATGTGATTGTCAATAGCGTCAAAGTGTTTCTTCATTAGCTCCCAATCGCACCACTGTATGCAGAAGACGCTTTTAAACCACTCTTCATATTCATGACTAGAGACAGGATATGGCTGTAAGCGTCACTCCGCACGTCCTCTGACAGCAACAAATTTCTCTTTTTCCTCACACACTCTGAGAAAAATAAAATCCTCAGGATCTCGGGTGAATCTATCTGCTTCCACGCGAAAGATTTTCCCTTCTTTGTAACTATCCCACTGTGTTACATAAATAATCTCAGGAAAACCTGCACTATTGAGATCCTGGCATGCTACAGATCTAAAAAGACGCCAATCTTTTAAACTTAACTTATACTCTGTCTTAGCCTCAGTCTCTAACTCGATGTCTACACTAGCACACACTGCTAAAGTAACACAACCGCTACTATAGCCAACAGAATACACATATCCATTATCTTCCCTAGCTTCGAAATTAGCCGTACCACATTCAGCTATGCTTTTAGCTAGAGTCTCAGACCGACTTCTCTTCTTCTTCAACGGTGCATAACTCAAATCAAATGTAGCGGAAGGATCACTAATACCTTCACCAATGGTCACGCTCTCTCCGGCATCAAATCCACGCGTATCCATGTCTAGGCAGCACAAATCTGGAGTTTAACGCACCTTACGCAGCAGGACGACTGAGGGAATGAAGTGTTGAGGCCGGTCTCGCCGTCGGTACTTAAAGGCTAAGCCCTACCCATTAACACCGTGTCACCGGTCTATCTGACACCCATTGGACCCATAGGCCCGTCCTACAGCCGACGCCATCATACGTCATGAAATTTGAGTGTATCCCCGCCTTTTTAGGGGTTATGTAATTTAACCCCTTATGAATCACATGCGCACGCACCCTCACTCATGGGCTATTTTGACCCCTCCTAATGAATCAACGGTTCACATTAGTCTCACGTGCACGCACAAAAAGTATACCAGAGGTTCACCCCCTTTCATGCTGCGCAATAGTGTCACCATATAACTCTAACGGGTCCCGGGACCAATGTGCATAGAGTCAAATAAACTGAATGTGTCCCTGTTCTGAGCTTTTGTGACAACACAACCTTGTTATACTGTGAACATGTCATTGTGTGTGTGTGTGTGTAAACAAATCCATGCAGGAACAGTGGTTTGGCCTGTTCTGAGCTTTTGTGACGTTTAATTTTATTTCCTCTTTCATACAGACAACACAAAATACAATCAACACGATTACGGATTTGGCCAATTCTGCTTTTCTGCCCCTTGTTACTGTCATTTCAACAGGTTTACATTAGTTTCTTAACAGTAGCTGTTATACAGTAAATGCAGGAACAGTCCCCAGAGACCTGAAGACTGGCGGTGAAGTGAAATACATTCATACAGGTTTACATTAGTTTCTTAACAGGGACCCATTTCCATGCAGGCAGTAGTGTTGGCCTGTTCTGAGCTTTTGTGACGTTTCAACCTTGTTACTGTCATTTCAACAGGTTTACATTAGTTTCTTAACAGTAGCTGTTAAACACACATTTCCATGCAGGAACCCTTTGGCCTGTTCTGAGCTTTTGTGACGCCAACCTTGTTACTGTCATTTCAACAGGTTTACATTAGTTTCTTAACAGTAGCTGTTAAACACACATTTCCATGCAGGAACAGTGCGTTTTGGCCTGTTCTGAGCTTTTGTGACGTTTCAACCTTGTTACTGTCATTTCAACAGGTTTACATTAGTTTCTTAACAGTAGCTGTTAAACACACATTTCCATGCAGGAACAGTGCGTTTTGGCCTGTTCTGAGCTTTTGTGACGTTTCAACCTTGTTACTGTCATTTCAACAGGTTTACATTAGTTTCTTAACAGTAGCTGTTAAACACACATTTCCATGCAGGAACAGTGCGTTTTGGCCTGTTCTGAGCTTTTGTGACGTTTCAACCTTGTTACTGTCATTTCAACAGGTTTACATTAGTTTCTTAACAGTAGCTGTTAAACACATTTCCATGCAGGAACAGTGCGTTTTGGCCTGTTCTGAGCTTTTGTGACGTTTCAACCTTGTTACTGTCATTTCAACAGGTTTACATTAGTTTCTTAACAGTAGCTGTTAAACACACATTTCCATGCAGGAACAGTGCTTTGGCCTGTTCTGAGCTTTTGTGACGTTTCAACCTTGTTACTGTCATTTCAACAGGTTTACATTAGTTTCTTAACAGTAGCTGTTAAACACACATTTCCATGCAGGAACAGTGCGTTTTGGCCTGTTCTGAGCTTTTGTGACGTTTCAACCTTGTTACTGTCATTTCAACAGGTTTACATTAGTTTCTTAACAGTAGCTGTTAAACACACATTTCCATGCAGGAACAGTGCGTTTTGGCCTGTTCTGAGCTTTTGTGACGTTTCAACCTTGTTACTGTCATTTCAACAGGTTTACATTAGTTTCTTAACAGTAGCTGTTAAACACACATTTCCATGCAGGAACAGTGCGTTTTGGCCTGTTCTGAGCTTTTGTGACGTTTCAACCTTGTTACTGTCATTTCAACAGGTTTACATTAGTTTCTTAACAGTAGCTGTTAAACACACATTTCCATGCAGGAACAGTGCGTTTGGCCTGTTCTGAGCTTTTGTGACGTTTCAACCTTGTTACTGTCATTTCAACAGGTTTACATTAGTTTCTTAACAGTAGCTGTTAAACACACATTTCCATGCAGGAACAGTGCGTTTTGGCCTGTTCTGAGCTTTTGTGACGTTTCAACCTTGTTACTGTCATTTCAACAGGTTTACATTAGTTTCTTAACAGTAGCTGTTAAACACACATTTCCATGCAGGAACAGTGCGTTTTGGCCTGTTCTGAGCTTTTGTGACGTTTCAACCTTGTTACTGTCATTTCAACAGGTTTACATTAGTTTCTTAACAGTAGCTGTTAAACACACATTTCCATGCAGGAACAGTGCGTTTTGGCCTGTTCTGAGCTTTTGTGACGTTTCAACCTTGTTACTGTCATTTCAACAGGTTTACATTAGTTTCTTAACAGTAGCTGTTAAACACACATTTCCATGCAGGAACAGTGCGTTTTGGCCTGTTCTGAGCTTTTGTGACGTTTCAACCTTGTTACTGTCATTTCAACAGGTTTACATTAGTTTCTTAACAGTAGCTGTTAAACACACATTTCCATGCAGGAACAGTGCGTTTTGGCCTGTTCTGAGCTTTTGTGACGTTTCAACCTTGTTACTGTCATTTCAACAGGTTTACATTAGTTTCTTAACAGTAGCTGTTAAACACACATTTCCATGCAGGAACAGTGCGTTTTGGCCTGTTCTGAGCTTTTGTGACGTTTCAACCTTGTTACTGTCATTTCAACAGGTTTACATTAGTTTCTTAACAGTAGCTGTTAAACACACATTTCCATGCAGGAACAGTGCGTTTTGGCCTGTTCTGAGCTTTTGTGACGTTTCAACCTTGTTACTGTCATTTCAACAGGTTTACATTAGTTTCTTAACAGTAGCTGTTAAACACACATTTCCATGCAGGAACAGTGCGTTTTGGCCTGTTCTGAGCTTTTGTGACGTTTCAACCTTGTTACTGTCATTTCAACAGGTTTACATTAGTTTCTTAACAGTAGCTGTTAAACACACATTTCCATGCAGGAACAGTGCGTTTTGGCCTGTTCTGAGCTTTTGTGACGTTTCAACCTTGTTACTGTCATTTCAACAGGTTTACATTAGTTTCTTAACAGTAGCTGTTAAACACACATTTCCATGCAGGAACAGTGCGTTTGGCCTGTTCTGAGCTTTTGTGACGTTTCAACCTTGTTACTGTCATTTCAACAGGTTTACATTAGTTTCTTAACAGTAGCTGTTAAACACACATTTCCATGCAGGAACAGTGCGTTTTGGCCTGTTCTGAGCTTTTGTGACGTTTCAACCTTGTTACTGTCATTTCAACAGGTTTACATTAGTTTCTTAACAGTAGCTGTTAAACACACATTTCCATGCAGGAACAGTGCGTTTTGGCCTGTTCTGAGCTTTTGTGACGTTTCAACCTTGTTACTGTCATTTCAACAGGTTTACATTAGTTTCTTAACAGTAGCTGTTAAACACACATTTCCATGCAGGAACAGTGCGTTTTGGCCTGTTCTGAGCTTTTGTGACGTTTCAACCTTGTTACTGTCATTTCAACAGGTTTACATTAGTTTCTTAACAGTAGCTGTTAAACACACATTTCCATGCAGGAACAGTGCGTTTTGGCCTGTTCTGAGCTTTTGTGACGTTTCAACCTTGTTACTGTCATTTCAACAGGTTTACATTAGTTTCTTAACAGTAGCTGTTAAACACACATTTCCATGCAGGAACAGTGCGTTTTGGCCTGTTCTGAGCTTTTGTGACGTTTCAACCTTGTTACTGTCATTTCAACAGGTTTACATTAGTTTCTTAACAGTAGCTGTTAAACACACATTTCCATGCAGGAACAGTGCGTTTTGGCCTGTTCTGAGCTTTTGTGACGTTTCAACCTTGTTACTGTCATTTCAACAGGTTTACATTAGTTTCTTAACAGTAGCTGTTAAACACACATTTCCATGCAGGAACAGTGCGTTTTGGCCTGTTCTGAGCTTTTGTGACGTTTCAACCTTGTTACTGTCATTTCAACAGGTTTACATTAGTTTCTTAACAGTAGCTGTTAAACACACATTTCCATGCAGGAACAGTGCGTTTTGGCCTGTTCTGAGCTTTTGTGACGTTTCAACCTTGTTACTGTCATTTCAACAGGTTTACATTAGTTTCTTAACAGTAGCTGTTAAACACACATTTCCATGCAGGAACAGTGCGCTTTGGCCTGTTCTGAGCTTTTGTGACGTTTCAACCTTGTTACTGTCATTTCAACAGGTTTACATTAGTTTCTTAACAGTAGCTGTTAAACACACATTTCCATGCAGGAACAGTGCGTTTTGGCCTGTTCTGAGCTTTTGTGACGTTTCAACCTTGTTACTGTCATTTCAACAGGTTTACATTAGTTTCTTAACAGTAGCTGTTAAACACACATTTCCATGCAGGAACAGTGCTTTGGCCTGTTCTGAGCTTTTGTGACGTTTCAACCTTGTTACTGTCATTTCAACAGGTTTACATTAGTTTCTTAACAGTAGCTGTTAAACACACATTTCCATGCAGGAACAGTGCGTTTTGGCCTGTTCTGAGCTTTTGTGACGTTTCAACCTTGTTACTGTCATTTCAACAGGTTTACATTAGTTTCTTAACAGTAGCTGTTAAACACACATTTCCATGCAGGAACAGTGCGTTTTGGCCTGTTCTGAGCTTTTGTGACGTTTCAACCTTGTTACTGTCATTTCAACAGGTTTACATTAGTTTCTTAACAGTAGCTGTTAAACACACATTTCCATGCAGGAACAGTGCTTTGGCCTGTTCTGAGCTTTTGTGACGTTTCAACCTTGTTACTGTCATTTCAACAGGTTTACATTAGTTTCTTAACAGTAGCTGTTAAACACACATTTCCATGCAGGAACAGTGCGTTTTGGCCTGTTCTGAGCTTTTGTGACGTTTCAACCTTGTTACTGTCATTTCAACAGGTTTACATTAGTTTCTTAACAGTAGCTGTTAAACACACATTTCCATGCAGGAACAGTGCGTTTGGCCTGTTCTGAGCTTTTGTGACGTTTCAACCTTGTTACTGTCATTTCAACAGGTTTACATTAGTTTCTTAACAGTAGCTGTTAAACACACATTTCCATGCAGGAACAGTGCGCTTTGGCCTGTTCTGAGCTTTTGTGACGTTTCAACCTTGTTACTGTCATTTCAACAGGTTTACATTAGTTTCTTAACAGTAGCTGTTAAACACACATTTCCATGCAGGAACAGTGCGTTTTGGCCTGTTCTGAGCTTTTGTGACGTTTCAACCTTGTTACTGTCATTTCAACAGGTTTACATTAGTTTCTTAACAGTAGCTGTTAAACACACATTTCCATGCAGGAACAGTGCGTTTTGGCCTGTTCTGAGCTTTTGTGACGTTTCAACCTTGTTACTGTCATTTCAACAGGTTTACATTAGTTTCTTAACAGTAGCTGTTAAACACACATTTCCATGCAGGAACAGTGCGTTTTGGCCTGTTCTGAGCTTTTGTGACGTTTCAACCTTGTTACTGTCATTTCAACAGGTTTACATTAGTTTCTTAACAGTAGCTGTTAAACACACATTTCCATGCAGGAACAGTGCGTTTTGGCCTGTTCTGAGCTTTTGTGACGTTTCAACCTTGTTACTGTCATTTCAACAGGTTTACATTAGTTTCTTAACAGTAGCTGTTAAACACACATTTCCATGCAGGAACAGTGCGTTTTGGCCTGTTCTGAGCTTTTGTGACGTTTCAACCTTGTTACTGTCATTTCAACAGGTTTACATTAGTTTCTTAACAGTAGCTGTTAAACACACATTTCCATGCAGGAACAGTGCTTTGGCCTGTTCTGAGCTTTTGTGACGTTTCAACCTTGTTACTGTCATTTCAACAGGTTTACATTAGTTTCTTAACAGTAGCTGTTAAACACACATTTCCATGCAGGAACAGTGCGTTTTGGCCTGTTCTGAGCTTTTGTGACGTTTCAACCTTGTTACTGTCATTTCAACAGGTTTACATTAGTTTCTTAACAGTAGCTGTTAAACACACATTTCCATGCAGGAACAGTGCGTTTTGGCCTGTTCTGAGCTTTTGTGACGTTTCAACCTTGTTACTGTCATTTCAACAGGTTTACATTAGTTTCTTAACAGTAGCTGTTAAACACACATTTCCATGCAGGAACAGTGCTTTGGCCTGTTCTGAGCTTTTGTGACGTTTCAACCTTGTTACTGTCATTTCAACAGGTTTACATTAGTTTCTTAACAGTAGCTGTTAAACACACATTTCCATGCAGGAACAGTGCTTTGGCCTGTTCTGAGCTTTTGTGACGTTTCAACCTTGTTACTGTCATTTCAACAGGTTTACATTAGTTTCTTAACAGTAGCTGTTAAACACACATTTCCATGCAGGAACAGTGCGTTTTGGCCTGTTCTGAGCTTTTGTGACGTTTCAACCTTGTTACTGTCATTTCAACAGGTTTACATTAGTTTCTTAACAGTAGCTGTTAAACACACATTTCCATGCAGGAACAGTGCGTTTTGGCCTGTTCTGAGCTTTTGTGACGTTTCAACCTTGTTACTGTCATTTCAACAGGTTTACATTAGTTTCTTAACAGTAGCTGTTAAACACACATTTCCATGCAGGAACAGTGCGTTTTGGCCTGTTCTGAGCTTTTGTGACGTTTCAACCTTGTTACTGTCATTTCAACAGGTTTACATTAGTTTCTTAACAGTAGCTGTTAAACACACATTTCCATGCAGGAACAGTGCGTTTTGGCCTGTTCTGAGCTTTTG
The DNA here is from genome assembly GCA_013375575.1 of Percina caprodes. Classification (NCBI taxonomy): domain Eukaryota; kingdom Metazoa; phylum Chordata; class Actinopteri; order Perciformes; family Percidae; genus Percina; species Percina caprodes. The sequence goes on along the minus strand of JABXJD010001203.1, from coordinate 36,776 downwards.
TGACGTTTCAACCTTGTTACTGTCATTTCAACAGGTTTACATTAGTTTCTTAACAGTAGCTGTTAAACACACATTTCCATGCAGGAACAGTGCGTTTTGGCCTGTTCTGAGCTTTTGTGACGTTTCAACCTTGTTACTGTCATTTCAACAGGTTTACATTAGTTTCTTAACAGTAGCTGTTAAACACACATTTCCATGCAGGAACAGTGCGTTTTGGCCTGTTCTGAGCTTTTGTGACGTTTCAACCTTGTTACTGTCATTTCAACAGGTTTACATTAGTTTCTTAACAGTAGCTGTTAAACACACATTTCCATGCAGGAACAGTGCGTTTTGGCCTGTTCTGAGCTTTTGTGACGTTTCAACCTTGTTACTGTCATTTCAACAGGTTTACATTAGTTTCTTAACAGTAGCTGTTAAACACACATTTCCATGCAGGAACAGTGCGTTTTGGCCTGTTCTGAGCTTTTGTGACGTTTCAACCTTGTTACTGTCATTTCAACAGGTTTACATTAGTTTCTTAACAGTAGCTGTTAAACACACATTTCCATGCAGGAACAGTGCGTTTTGGCCTGTTCTGAGCTTTTGTGACGTTTCAACCTTGTTACTGTCATTTCAACAGGTTTACATTAGTTTCTTAACAGTAGCTGTTAAACACACATTTCCATGCAGGAACAGTGCGTTTTGGCCTGTTCTGAGCTTTTGTGACGTTTCAACCTTGTTACTGTCATTTCAACAGGTTTACATTAGTTTCTTAACAGTAGCTGTTAAACACACATTTCCATGCAGGAACAGTGCGTTTTGGCCTGTTCTGAGCTTTTGTGACGTTTCAACCTTGTTACTGTCATTTCAACAGGTTTACATTAGTTTCTTAACAGTAGCTGTTAAACACACATTTCCATGCAGGAACAGTGCTTTGGCCTGTTCTGAGCTTTTGTGACGTTTCAACCTTGTTACTGTCATTTCAACAGGTTTACATTAGTTTCTTAACAGTAGCTGTTAAACACACATTTCCATGCAGGAACAGTGCGTTTTGGCCTGTTCTGAGCTTTTGTGACGTTTCAACCTTGTTACTGTCATTTCAACAGGTTTACATTAGTTTCTTAACAGTAGCTGTTAAACACACATTTCCATGCAGGAACAGTGCGTTTTGGCCTGTTCTGAGCTTTTGTGACGTTTCAACCTTGTTACTGTCATTTCAACAGGTTTACATTAGTTTCTTAACAGTAGCTGTTAAACACACATTTCCATGCAGGAACAGTGCGTTTTGGCCTGTTCTGAGCTTTTGTGACGTTTCAACCTTGTTACTGTCATTTCAACAGGTTTACATTAGTTTCTTAACAGTAGCTGTTAAACACACATTTCCATGCAGGAACAGTGCGTTTTGGCCTGTTCTGAGCTTTTGTGACGTTTCAACCTTGTTACTGTCATTTCAACAGGTTTACATTAGTTTCTTAACAGTAGCTGTTAAACACACATTTCCATGCAGGAACAGTGCGTTTTGGCCTGTTCTGAGCTTTTGTGACGTTTCAACCTTGTTACTGTCATTTCAACAGGTTTACATTAGTTTCTTAACAGTAGCTGTTAAACACACATTTCCATGCAGGAACAGTGCTTTGGCCTGTTCTGAGCTTTTGTGACGTTTCAACCTTGTTACTGTCATTTCAACAGGTTTACATTAGTTTCTTAACAGTAGCTGTTAAACACACATTTCCATGCAGGAACAGTGCGTTTTGGCCTGTTCTGAGCTTTTGTGACGTTTCAACCTTGTTACTGTCATTTCAACAGGTTTACATTAGTTTCTTAACAGTAGCTGTTAAACACACATTTCCATGCAGGAACAGTGCGTTTTGGCCTGTTCTGAGCTTTTGTGACGTTTCAACCTTGTTACTGTCATTTCAACAGGTTTACATTAGTTTCTTAACAGTAGCTGTTAAACACACATTTCCATGCAGGAACAGTGCGTTTTGGCCTGTTCTGAGCTTTTGTGACGTTTCAACCTTGTTACTGTCATTTCAACAGGTTTACATTAGTTTCTTAACAGTAGCTGTTAAACACACATTTCCATGCAGGAACAGTGCGTTTTGGCCTGTTCTGAGCTTTTGTGACGTTTCAACCTTGTTACTGTCATTTCAACAGGTTTACATTAGTTTCTTAACAGTAGCTGTTAAACACACATTTCCATGCAGGAACAGTGCGTTTTGGCCTGTTCTGAGCTTTTGTGACGTTTCAACCTTGTTACTGTCATTTCAACAGGTTTACATTAGTTTCTTAACAGTAGCTGTTAAACACACATTTCCATGCAGGAACAGTGCTTTGGCCTGTTCTGAGCTTTTGTGACGTTTCAACCTTGTTACTGTCATTTCAACAGGTTTACATTAGTTTCTTAACAGTAGCTGTTAAACACACATTTCCATGCAGGAACAGTGCGTTTTGGCCTGTTCTGAGCTTTTGTGACGTTTCAACCTTGTTACTGTCATTTCAACAGGTTTACATTAGTTTCTTAACAGTAGCTGTTAAACACACATTTCCATGCAGGAACAGTGCGTTTTGGCCTGTTCTGAGCTTTTGTGACGTTTCAACCTTGTTACTGTCATTTCAACAGGTTTACATTAGTTTCTTAACAGTAGCTGTTAAACACACATTTCCATGCAGGAACAGTGCGTTTTGGCCTGTTCTGAGCTTTTGTGACGTTTCAACCTTGTTACTGTCATTTCAACAGGTTTACATTAGTTTCTTAACAGTAGCTGTTAAACACACATTTCCATGCAGGAACAGTGCTTTGGCCTGTTCTGAGCTTTTGTGACGTTTCAACCTTGTTACTGTCATTTCAACAGGTTTACATTAGTTTCTTAACAGTAGCTGTTAAACACACATTTCCATGCAGGAACAGTGCGTTTTGGCCTGTTCTGAGCTTTTGTGACGTTTCAACCTTGTTACTGTCATTTCAACAGGTTTACATTAGTTTCTTAACAGTAGCTGTTAAACACACATTTCCATGCAGGAACAGTGCGTTTTGGCCTGTTCTGAGCTTTTGTGACGTTTCAACCTTGTTACTGTCATTTCAACAGGTTTACATTAGTTTCTTAACAGTAGCTGTTAAACACACATTTCCATGCAGGAACAGCGCTTTGGCCTGTTCTGAGCTTTTGTGACGTTTCAACCTTGTTACTGTCATTTCAACAGGTTTACATTAGTTTCTTAACAGTAGCTGTTAAACACACATTTCCATGCAGGAACAGTGCGTTTTGGCCTGTTCTGAGCTTTTGTGACGTTTCAACCTTGTTACTGTCATTTCAACAGGTTTACATTAGTTTCTTAACAGTAGCTGTTAAACACACATTTCCATGCAGGAACAGTGCGTTTTGGCCTGTTCTGAGCTTTTGTGACGTTTCAACCTTGTTACTGTCATTTCAACAGGTTTACATTAGTTTCTTAACAGTAGCTGTTAAACACACATTTCCATGCAGGAACAGTGCTTTGGCCTGTTCTGAGCTTTTGTGACGTTTCAACCTTGTTACTGTCATTTCAACAGGTTTACATTAGTTTCTTAACAGTAGCTGTTAAACACACATTTCCATGCAGGAACAGTGCGTTTTGGCCTGTTCTGAGCTTTTGTGACGTTTCAACCTTGTTACTGTCATTTCAACAGGTTTACATTAGTTTCTTAACAGTAGCTGTTAAACACACATTTCCATGCAGGAACAGTGCGTTTTGGCCTGTTCTGAGCTTTTGTGACGTTTCAACCTTGTTACTGTCATTTCAACAGGTTTACATTAGTTTCTTAACAGTAGCTGTTAAACACACATTTCCATGCAGGAACAGTGCTTTGGCCTGTTCTGAGCTTTTGTGACGTTTCAACCTTGTTACTGTCATTTCAACAGGTTTACATTAGTTTCTTAACAGTAGCTGTTAAACACACATTTCCATGCAGGAACAGTGCGTTTTGGCCTGTTCTGAGCTTTTGTGACGTTTCAACCTTGTTACTGTCATTTCAACAGGTTTACATTAGTTTCTTAACAGTAGCTGTTAAACACACATTTCCATGCAGGAACAGTGCGCTTTGGCCTGTTCTGAGCTTTTGTGACGTTTCAACCTTGTTACTGTCATTTCAACAGGTTTACATTAGTTTCTTAACAGTAGCTGTTAAACACACATTTCCATGCAGGAACAGTGCGTTTTGGCCTGTTCTGAGCTTTTGTGACGTTTCAACCTTGTTACTGTCATTTCAACAGGTTTACATTAGTTTCTTAACAGTAGCTGTTAAACACACATTTCCATGCAGGAACAGTGCGTTTTGGCCTGTTCTGAGCTTTTGTGACGTTTCAACCTTGTTACTGTCATTTCAACAGGTTTACATTAGTTTCTTAACAGTAGCTGTTAAACACACATTTCCATGCAGGAACAGTGCGTTTTGGCCTGTTCTGAGCTTTTGTGACGTTTCAACCTTGTTACTGTCATTTCAACAGGTTTACATTAGTTTCTTAACAGTAGCTGTTAAACACACATTTCCATGCAGGAACAGTGCGTTTTGGCCTGTTCTGAGCTTTTGTGACGTTTCAACCTTGTTACTGTCATTTCAACAGGTTTACATTAGTTTCTTAACAGTAGCTGTTAAACACACATTTCCATGCAGGAACAGTGCTTTGGCCTGTTCTGAGCTTTTGTGACGTTTCAACCTTGTTACTGTCATTTCAACAGGTTTACATTAGTTTCTTAACAGTAGCTGTTAAACACACATTTCCATGCAGGAACAGTGCGTTTTGGCCTGTTCTGAGCTTTTGTGACGTTTCAACCTTGTTACTGTCATTTCAACAGGTTTACATTAGTTTCTTAACAGTAGCTGTTAAACACACATTTCCATGCAGGAACAGTGCGTTTTGGCCTGTTCTGAGCTTTTGTGACGTTTCAACCTTGTTACTGTCATTTCAACAGGTTTACATTAGTTTCTTAACAGTAGCTGTTAAACACACATTTCCATGCAGGAACAGTGCTTTGGCCTGTTCTGAGCTTTTGTGACGTTTCAACCTTGTTACTGTCATTTCAACAGGTTTACATTAGTTTCTTAACAGTAGCTGTTAAACACACATTTCCATGCAGGAACAGTGCGTTTTGGCCTGTTCTGAGCTTTTGTGACGTTTCAACCTTGTTACTGTCATTTCAACAGGTTTACATTAGTTTCTTAACAGTAGCTGTTAAACACACATTTCCATGCAGGAACAGTGCGTTTTGGCCTGTTCTGAGCTTTTGTGACGTTTCAACCTTGTTACTGTCATTTCAACAGGTTTACATTAGTTTCTTAACAGTAGCTGTTAAACACACATTTCCATGCAGGAACAGTGCGTTTTGGCCTGTTCTGAGCTTTTGTGACGTTTCAACCTTGTTACTGTCATTTCAACAGGTTTACATTAGTTTCTTAACAGTAGCTGTTAAACACACATTTCCATGCAGGAACAGTGCGTTTTGGCCTGTTCTGAGCTTTTGTGACGTTTCAACCTTGTTACTGTCATTTCAACAGGTTTACATTAGTTTCTTAACAGTAGCTGTTAAACACACATTTCCATGCAGGAACAGTGCTTTGGCCTGTTCTGAGCTTTTGTGACGTTTCAACCTTGTTACTGTCATTTCAACAGGTTTACATTAGTTTCTTAACAGTAGCTGTTAAACACACATTTCCATGCAGGAACAGTGCGTTTTGGCCTGTTCTGAGCTTTTGTGACGTTTCAACCTTGTTACTGTCATTTCAACAGGTTTACATTAGTTTCTTAACAGTAGCTGTTAAACACACATTTCCATGCAGGAACAGTGCGTTTTGGCCTGTTCTGAGCTTTTGTGACGTTTCAACCTTGTTACTGTCATTTCAACAGGTTTACATTAGTTTCTTAACAGTAGCTGTTAAACACACATTTCCATGCAGGAACAGTGCGTTTTGGCCTGTTCTGAGCTTTTGTGACGTTTCAACCTTGTTACTGTCATTTCAACAGGTTTACATTAGTTTCTTAACAGTAGCTGTTAAACACACATTTCCATGCAGGAACAGTGCTTTGGCCTGTTCTGAGCTTTTGTGACGTTTCAACCTTGTTACTGTCATTTCAACAGGTTTACATTAGTTTCTTAACAGTAGCTGTTAAACACACATTTCCATGCAGGAACAGTGCGTTTTGGCCTGTTCTGAGCTTTTGTGACGTTTCAACCTTGTTACTGTCATTTCAACAGGTTTACATTAGTTTCTTAACAGTAGCTGTTAAACACACATTTCCATGCAGGAACAGTGCGTTTTGGCCTGTTCTGAGCTTTTGTGACGTTTCAACCTTGTTACTGTCATTTCAACAGGTTTACATTAGTTTCTTAACAGTAGCTGTTAAACACACATTTCCATGCAGGAACAGTGCGTTTTGGCCTGTTCTGAGCTTTTGTGACGTTTCAACCTTGTTACTGTCATTTCAACAGGTTTACATTAGTTTCTTAACAGTAGCTGTTAAACACACATTTCCATGCAGGAACAGTGCGTTTTGGCCTGTTCTGAGCTTTTGTGACGTTTCAACCTTGTTACTGTCATTTCAACAGGTTTACATTAGTTTCTTAACAGTAGCTGTTAAACACACATTTCCATGCAGGAACAGTGCTTTGGCCTGTTCTGAGCTTTTGTGACGTTTCAACCTTGTTACTGTCATTTCAACAGGTTTACATTAGTTTCTTAACAGTAGCTGTTAAACACACATTTCCATGCAGGAACAGTGCGTTTGGCCTGTTCTGAGCTTTTGTGACGTTTCAACCTTGTTACTGTCATTTCAACAGGTTTACATTAGTTTCTTAACAGTAGCTGTTAAACACACATTTCCATGCAGGAACAGTGCGTTTTGGCCTGTTCTGAGCTTTTGTGACGTTTCAACCTTGTTACTGTCATTTCAACAGGTTTACATTAGTTTCTTAACAGTAGCTGTTAAACACACATTTCCATGCAGGAACAGTGCGTTTTGGCCTGTTCTGAGCTTTTGTGACGTTTCAACCTTGTTACTGTCATTTCAACAGGTTTACATTAGTTTCTTAACAGTAGCTGTTAAACACACATTTCCATGCAGGAACAGTGCGTTTTGGCCTGTTCTGAGCTTTTGTGACGTTTCAACCTTGTTACTGTCATTTCAACAGGTTTACATTAGTTTCTTAACAGTAGCTGTTAAACACACATTTCCATGCAGGAACAGTGCGTTTTGGCCTGTTCTGAGCTTTTGTGACGTTTCAACCTTGTTACTGTCATTTCAACAGGTTTACATTAGTTTCTTAACAGTAGCTGTTAAACACACATTTCCATGCAGGAACAGTGCGTTTTGGCCTGTTCTGAGCTTTTTGTGACGTTTCAACCTTGTTACTGTCATTTCAACAGGTTTACATTAGTTTCTTAACAGTAGCTGTTAAACACACATTTCCATGCAGGAACAGTGCGTTTTGGCCTGTTCTGAGCTTTTGTGACGTTTCAACCTTGTTACTGTCATTTCAACAGGTTTACATTAGTTTCTTAACAGTAGCTGTTAAACACACATTTCCATGCAGGAACAGTGCTTTGGCCTGTTCTGAGCTTTTGTGACGTTTCAACCTTGTTACTGTCATTTCAACAGGTTTACATTAGTTTCTTAACAGTAGCTGTTAAACACACATTTCCATGCAGGAACAGTGCGTTTTGGCCTGTTCTGAGCTTTTGTGACGTTTCAACCTTGTTACTGTCATTTCAACAGGTTTACATTAGTTTCTTAACAGTAGCTGTTAAACACACATTTCCATGCAGGAACAGTGCGTTTGGCCTGTTCTGAGCTTTTGTGACGTTTCAACCTTGTTACTGTCATTTCAACAGGTTTACATTAGTTTCTTAACAGTAGCTGTTAAACACACATTTCCATGCAGGAACAGTGCGTTTTGGCCTGTTCTGAGCTTTTGTGACGTTTCAACCTTGTTACTGTCATTTCAACAGGTTTACATTAGTTTCTTAACAGTAGCTGTTAAACACACATTTCCATGCAGGAACAGTGCGTTTTGGCCTGTTCTGAGCTTTTGTGACGTTTCAACCTTGTTACTGTCATTTCAACAGGTTTACATTAGTTTCTTAACAGTAGCTGTTAAACACACATTTCCATGCAGGAACAGTGCTTTGGCCTGTTCTGAGCTTTTGTGACGTTTCAACCTTGTTACTGTCATTTCAACAGGTTTACATTAGTTTCTTAACAGTAGCTGTTAAACACACATTTCCATGCAGGAACAGTGCGTTTTGGCCTGTTCTGAGCTTTTGTGACGTTTCAACCTTGTTACTGTCATTTCAACAGGTTTACATTAGTTTCTTAACAGTAGCTGTTAAACACACATTTCCATGCAGGAACAGTGCTTTGGCCTGTTCTGAGCTTTTGTGACGTTTCAACCTTGTTACTGTCATTTCAACAGGTTTACATTAGTTTCTTAACAGTAGCTGTTAAACACACATTTCCATGCAGGAACAGTGCGTTTTGGCCTGTTCTGAGCTTTTGTGACGTTTCAACCTTGTTACTGTCATTTCAACAGGTTTACATTAGTTTCTTAACAGTAGCTGTAAACACACATTTCCATGCAGGAACAGTGCTTTAACAAATTTCTGAATTTCTACGCTAAATTTTACAGTAACTTCTTGTTTTGTCATTTTACAATGTTTAGCTGTATATTGCAATGCATTATGGGTTAAAACACTATTACAGTAGTTGACAGCTTTTTCCATAATAAATTACAGGCATATTTGCGCTTGACTGTAAATGATGCAGTACAGGTACAGTTATTTACTGTTGAATGTGTTCACGAGGCAGTTGCTTTACACAAGACCTTGATGGTGGATTGCAGAGGAGCAGCCACATTCCCTCCACTCAGCCACAATACGTAAGTATGCTTTTATGAATAACCTACATAATTAAATTGTGGTTTAACTTGTTAATGCTGGTTGAAATAACCTAAGTTGACCGTGTTTCAGTCTAGTGCAGGCCCCACAATGAAGTTCACTATAGCTAGCTAACATTAGCTGGAGACTTTTCAGAAGGAATTTTGAACAAACAATCCCAGGCGAAGCAGTTTAATGCTAAAGTTAAGGAAAGTGCAGTGGGTGTAATGTTAGCGTTGACGGTTAACCATTTTATATTTATTTCATTTTGAACTAAGCGTAGTAGTGGACTTCACCGTCTGTGTTGTAACGTTATTGTTAACGTCACGCAGGCAAGCAGCAGAAGTTGCTACGGGACGGTCAGGCGCCACGGTCGGGTCTTTGGTAAGTAACATTAGCCTAACGTCACAATGTTTTATTTAGCTAGCTATATGTGACTGTCTGACTGTACATTTCTTCACCGTTCTAGCTAACACTAGCAAACTGAAGTCAACTTTAGTGAAAAAGGCATCTAACGCTAGCTTATCCGCATCGACTGCAGATCAGGCTGCAGACGGCCCATTAACGTTGATACAAAAGTCCCGTTTAAAACATTCGTCATTAATGTTAATGATAGCTGGGTGAAAAAAGGCTTGACTATTATCTAAGGGGTCCCTTGACCTCTTAATTAAAAATTAAAGAAATTCGAATGAAAACGGGATGTGAGGCACCCGCAGTCTTCCCTTAACAGACATGGCCACTTTTTGATAATCCCAGATGCAGTTTATGTCATGCAGTGCATATTGTTATTGTCACCTGTAATGAAAGGGTGTATTTAAATATTTCAGCAGAATGGGGTCCCTAAACAGCCTTGGCGGTGCATGAATTTAGTCTAACTATAAAACTGAGACTGTTGTGGACTCTTAAATGTGTGATGAATTATTAAATCTTGTCAAACGTTTTTGGCAACAATGAAATAATTTATTTTCTATAGTGTATCTCAAGTCTTGGTGGCTTAATGTGGTATTTTGGTTGTAACTTGACCATTTTTTTAAATAATTTCTTGAGTGGCCAATAATGGTTAAATTTAACAGAGAAAAAAAACAGCGATGGAAATATATGATGGGCATGTGAGTGTTAAGGGCTTATACACTCAACTTTCAACATTAAAATAGGCACCTAACACACTGTTTATTACAGATGTTACAATCCAACATAACGTTTGTTTTTCAACTTTTGTATTGTTTAGCCTAGCTACAGTGAGGAGAACCATCCTAAAGGGTTGCTGCACAGTGATCAACAACATACAGCTGAAGACGATTTTCAGGTAAAAACATTTATGCGATTATGCCTGAATGTGTAATAATGTTTTGTGGCATTTCAAATGTGACAGTTTGGGTGTTAGTAGTGAAGCACTAGTCTTCAAGGTTGTTTATATAATTAATGGCACATAAGTGATTGAATTTTGTCAGATTACATCTACAAATCTGAAGGAGTTTGTTAGTCATGTAAAAGGCCATATACAGTTGTGTTTCAACACCCATCCCATGGTCTTGATTGTAATCAGTTGTAAAGCATTTCAAAGACAGACGCTAATGAGGACACACATTAGTTTAATGTGGATATTTTATGTGGAAGGCAACAAAAAAAGATGTGTATGTAAACAATTTGTTTTTATGTTTAGGTGAACTGCTCACAGCAGCAACCGTTTGGATGCTGAGCATCGAGGGTCAGGTGGTTGTGCCTCCACATCCCATACGAGGCTGAGATGAGCTTTGTTTTGAGTGACTACATCTTTAATCTGGTGTACCAGGAGCAAGCATGTAGCACACTGAAATTCATTCAAAGGTAACTATGTGCTTGAAGTAGAATATGGTTGATCATTATTTTATAGAGTTTGCTATTATGAGTAACAGAGATTTTATTTTGCTTTAAGTGTAATTACAGTAAATCACTTTAAAATGATTTTGAGCTTATAAAAAGGTAAGTTAGCAGTTATTTACCTAAATGCTTTAAATCATTACAGAACCAATTCCATTTATAGTAAATGGCATTCATTCTGAGAGCTGTTAAACTGTTTTGTTGTTTTTCAAACATTGACTATAAAGATCTATTTGATTATACATTTAGAAAAGTAGTTCTGCATTGTAAACTGAGCATTTAGGTGAATAAACTACAAACTTGTTCTTTTTTTATTGCATTCACAAGAAATCCTAGATGAAAGTTCATTTTACAGTTATGCATGATTTTCTATGCCCCCCCTGCCCCAACCTTCCCCACTATGGCGAGTGAGGCTCAAAGCAAACAAACAAAAAAGGATCTGTATGCATCTTTATACATACACACCCGCATGCATATACACATATACACACCCACATACAGATTTGCACAGCCGGATGTATTTTGCACTCTCTTGTAGAGCAGTTAAGGCACTTTTTCATGAAGTTTATTTGCATGTGATTTTGTGATTTCAGATGCTTCATCGGACTGAACCCTTCAAGTGGAACCAAGACAACAAAGGTACAGGAGAAAAGAGGAACTACCTTTAACCTCGCATCTCCTCTCTACTCAACGGGAGGTAGGGAGAGGGAGACGTCAACAAATGACAAAAAGCAACACAGAAGGTTCCTCGAAATGCTCTCCAAGAATCAGTTCACTAATTAAACACGGAGCACACCGAACAGACTTGAGTCACCGACCTCGCCAGACCTCCAACGGTCGATTATCGGGTTGGTTCTATCATGGTCACAATGAGCTCTTAAGAAAAATAGAAGTTACCTTCTGAAAACATACAGTATTGTTAAACTGTGTTGCGTTTTAATAATAAAATGTCATGATTTTACATCTCGGACTCTTGTTTATTTTAAAGTTGAAGAGAATCTAATGCAATGGTTTTTGGATTAAAAGCAAGCGTGGTCTTATTTAAAACACTTTACAATAGGCATCAGCAAAGCTGCGAATGTAAAAAACTAAATTAACTGTATTTTTTTTTAAACAACGTATTGTATTGTCAAATATTTACATCTTTTTGCTGGATACTTGAGTTGCCAGCAAAAAGCTGTAAATATTTTACAATACAATATGTTGTTAAAAAGATTTACAACAACATATTGTATTGTGAGTATTTACAGATATTACCTGGCAACCTCGAGTTGCCAGGTAATATCTGTAATTTAAAAAGAATACAAGATAATGTTGTAAACTAAATTACAATAAAATATTGTTTTCCTTTAAAAACAAAACATTGCTGTAATTTATGTACAACAATAACCTGTAAAAGAAATACTGTATTATACTGTAATTATTTTTACAGTTATTAATCTTAGAATTAATAGTAATTTTCAAGATTTTGCTGGCAACTTTTTTAACAGGTGTTTACTGTAAAATCTACAATCAAAATTGCTACAGTGTGCGTTTGCCTGTTCTGAGCTTTTTTGTGACGTTTCAACCTTGTTACTGTCATTTCAACAGGTTTACATTAGTTTCTTAACAGTAGCTGTTAAACACACATTTCCATGCAGGAACAGTGCGGTTTGGCCTGTTCTGAGCTTTTTGTGACGTTTCAACCTTGTTACTGTCATTTCAACAGGTTTACATTAGTTTCTTAACAGTAGCTGTTAAACACACATTTCCATGCAGGAACAGTGCGGTTTGGCCTGTTCTGAGCTTTTGTGACGTTTCAACCTTGTTACTGTCATTTCAACAGGTTTACATTAGTTTCTTAACAGTAGCTCCTAAACACACATTTCCATGCAGGAACAGTGCGGTTTGGCCTGTTCTGAGCTTTTTGTGACGTTTCAACCTTGTTACTGTCATTTCAACAGGTTTACATTAGTTTCTTAAACAGCTCCTAAACACACATTTCCATGCAGGAACAGTGCTTTGGCCTGTTCTGAGTTTGTGACGTTTCAACCTTGTTACTGTCATTTCAACAGGTTTACATTAGTTTCTTAACAGTAGCTGTTAAACACACATTTCCATGCAGGAACAGTGCGGTTTGGCCTGTTCTGAGCTTTTTGTGACGTTTCAACCTTGTTACTGTCATTTCAACAGGTTTACATTAGTTTCTTAACAGTAGCTGTTAAACACACATTTCCATGCAGGAACAGTGCGTTTTGGCCTGTTCTGAGCTTTTTGTGACGTTTCAACCTTGTTACTGTCATTTCAACAGGTTTACATTAGTTTCTTAACAGTAGCTGTTAAACACACATTTCCATGCAGGAACAGTGCGTTTTGGCCTGTTCTGAGCTTTTTGTGACGTTTCAACCTTGTTACTGTCATTTCAACAGGTTTACATTAGTTTCTTAACAGTAGCTGTTAAACACACATCTCCATGCAGGAACAGTGCGTTTTGGCCTGTTCTGAGCTTTTGTGACGTTTCAATCTTGTTACTGTCATTTCAACAGGTTTACATTAGTTTCTTAACAGTAGCTGTTAAACACACATTTCCATGCAGGAAACAGTGCTTTGGCCTGTTCTGAGCTTTTGTGACGTTTCAACCTTGTTACTGTCATTTCAACAGGTTTACATTAGTTTCTTAACAGTAGCTGTTAAACACACATTTCCATGCAGGAACAGTGCTTTGGCCTGTTCTGAGCTTTTTGTGACGTTTCAACCTTGTTACTGTCATTTCAACAGGTTTACATTAGTTTCTTAACAGTAGCTGTTAAACACACATCTCCATGCAGGAACAGTGCGTTTTGGCCTGTTCTGAGCTTTATGTGACGTTTCAATCTTGTTACTGTCATTTCAACAAGTTTACATTAGTTTCTTAACAGTAGCTGTTAAACACACATTTCCATGCAGGAACAGTGCGTTTTGGCCTGTTCTGAGCTTTTGTGACGTTTCAACCTTGTTACTGTCATTTCAACAGGTTTACATTAGTTTCTTAACAGTAGCTGTTAAACACACATTTCCATGCAGGAACAGTGCTTTTGGCCTGTTCTGAGCTTTTTGTGACGCTTCAACCTTGTTACTGTCATTTCAACAGGTTTACATTAGTTTCTTAACAGTAGCTGTTAAACACACATCTCCATGCAGGAACAGTGCGCTTTGGCCTGTTCTGAGCTTTTGTGACGTTTCAATCTTGTTACTGTCATTTCAACAAGTTTACATTAGTTTCTTAACAGTAGCTCCTAAACACACATTTCCATGCAGGAACAGTGCGTTTTGGCCTGTTCTGAGCTTTTTGTGACGTTTCAACCTTGTTACTGTCATTTCAACAGGTTTACATTAGTTTCTTAACAGTAGCTGTTAAACACACATTTCCATGCAGGAACAGTGCGTTTGGCCTGTTCTGAGCTTTTTGTGACGTTTCAACCTTGTTACTGTCATTTCAACAGGTTTACATTAGTTTCTTAACAGTAGCTGTTAAACACACATTTCCATGCAGGAACAGTGCGTTTGGCCTGTTCTGAGCTTTTGTGACGTTTCAACCTTGTTACTGTCATTTCAACAGGTTTACATTAGTTTCTTAACAGTAGCTGTTAAACACACATTTCCATGCAGGAACAGTGCGTTTTGGCCTGTTCTGAGCTTTTGTGACGTTTCAACCTTGTTACTGTCATTTCAACAGGTTTACATTAGTTTCTTAACAGTAGCTGTTAAACACACATTTCCATGCAGGAACAGTGCGTTTTGGCCTGTTCTGAGCTTTTGTGACGTTTCAACCTTGTTACTGTCATTTCAACAGGTTTACATTAGTTTCTTAACAGTAGCTGTTAAACACACATTTCCATGCAGGAACAGTGCGTTTTGGCCTGTTCTGAGCTTTTGTGACGTTTCAACCTTGTTACTGTCATTTCAACAGGTTTACATTAGTTTCTTAACAGTAGCTGTTAAACACACATTTCCATGCAGGAACAGTGCGTTTTGGCCTGTTCTGAGCTTTTTGTGACGTTTCAACCTTGTTACTGTCATTTCAACAGGTTTACATTAGTTTCTTAACAGTAGCTGTTAAACACACATTTCCATGCAGGAACAGTGCGTTTGGCCTGTTCTGAGCTTTTGTGACGTTTCAACCTTGTTACTGTCATTTCAACAGGTTTACATTAGTTTCTTAACAGTAGCTGTTAAACACACATTTCCATGCAGGAACAGTGCGTTTTGGCCTGTTCTGAGCTTTTGTGACGTTTCAACCTTGTTACTGTCATTTCAACAGGTTTACATTAGTTTCTTAACAGTAGCTGTTAAACACACATTTCCATGCAGGAACAGTGCGCTTTTGGCCTGTTCTGAGCTTTTGTGACGTTTCAACCTTGTTACTGTCATTTCAACAGGTTTACATTAGTTTCTTAACAGTAGCTGTTAAACACACATTTCCATGCAGGAACAGTGCGTTTTGGCCTGTTCTGAGCTTTTTGTGACGTTTCAACCTTGTTACTGTCATTTCAACAGGTTTACATTAGTTTCTTAACAGTAGCTCCTAAACACACATCTCCATGCAGGAACAGTGCGATTTGGCCTGTTCTGAGCTTTTTGTGACGTTTCAACCTTGTTACTGTCATTTCAACAGGTTTACATTAGTTTCTTAACAGTAGCTGTTAAACACACATTTCCATGCAGGAACAGTGCTTTGGCCTGTTCTGAGCTTTTGTGACGTTTCAACCTTGTTACTGTCATTTCAACAGGTTTACATTAGTTTCTTAACAGTAGCTGTTAAACACACATTTCCATGCAGGAACAGTGCGTTTTGGCCTGTTCTGAGCTTTTGTGACGTTTCAACCTTGTTACTGTCATTTCAACAGGTTTACATTAGTTTCTTAACAGTAGCTGTTAAACACACATTTCCATGCAGGAACAGTGCGGTTTGGCCTGTTCTGAGCTTTTTGTGACGTTTCAACCTTGTTACTGTCATTTCAACAGGTTTACATTAGTTTCTTAACAGTAGCTGTTAAACACACATTCCATGCAGGAACAGTGCGTTTTGGCCTGTTCTGAGCTTTTGTGACGTTTCAACCTTGTTACTGTCATTTCAACAGGTTTACATTAGTTTCTTAACAGTAGCTGTTAAACACACATTTCCATGCAGGAACAGTGCGTTTTGGCCTGTTCTGAGCTTTTTGTGACGCTTCAACCTTGTTACTGTCATTTCAACAGGTTTACATTAGTTTCTTAACAGTAGCTGTTAAACACACATTTCCATGCAGGAACAGTGCTTGGCCTGTTCTGAGCTTTTGTGACGTTTCAACCTTGTTACTGTCATTTCAACAGGTTTACATTAGTTTCTTAACAGTAGCTGTTAAACACACATTTCCATGCAGGAACAGTGCGTTTTGGCCTGTTCTGAGCTTTTGTGACGTTTCAACCTTGTTACTGTCATTTCAACAGGTTTACATTAGTTTCTTAACAGTAGCTTAAACACACATTCCATGCAGGAACAGTGCGTTTTGGCCTGTTCTGAGCTTTTGTGACGTTTCAACCTTGTTACTGTCATTTCAACAGGTTTACATTAGTTTCTTAACAGTAGCTGTTAAACACACATTTCCATGCAGGAACAGTGCGTTTTGGCCTGTTCTGAGCTTTTTGTGACGTTTCAACCTTGTTACTGTCATTTCAACAGGTTTACATTAGTTTCTTAACAGTAGCTCCTAAACACACATTCCATGCAGGAACAGTGCGTTTTGGCCTGTTCTGAGCTTTTGTGACGTTTCAACCTTGTTACTGTCATTTCAACAGGTTTACATTAGTTTCTTAACAGTAGCTGTTAAACACACATTTCCATGCAGGAACAGTGCTTTTGGCCTGTTCTGAGCTTTTGTGACGTTTCAACCTTGTTACTGTCATTTCAACAGGTTTACATTAGTTTCTTAACAGTAGCTGTTAAACACACATTTCCATGCAGGAACAGTGCGTTTTGGCCTGTTCTGAGCTTTTGTGACGTTTCAACCTTGTTACTGTCATTTCAACAGGTTTACATTAGTTTCTTAACAGTAGCTGTTAAACACACATTTCCATGCAGGAACAGTGCGTTTTGGCCTGTTCTGAGCTTTTTGTGACGTTTCAACCTTGTTACTGTCATTTCAACAGGTTTACATTAGTTTCTTAACAGTAGCTGTTAAACACACATTTCCATGCAGGAACAGTGCGTTTTGGCCTGTTCTGAGCTTTTGTGACGTTTCAACCTTGTTACTGTCATTTCAACAGGTTTACATTAGTTTCTTAACAGTAGCTGTTAAACACACATTTCCATGCAGGAAACAGTGCGGTTTGGCCTGTTCTGAGCTTTTTGTGACGTTTCAACCTTGTTACTGTCATTTCAACAGGTTTACATTAGTTTCTTAACAGTAGCTGTTAAACACACATTTCCATGCAGGAACAGTGCGTTTTGGCCTGTTCTGAGCTTTTGTGACGTTTCAACCTTGTTACTGTCATTTCAACAGGTTTACATTAGTTTCTTAACAGTAGCTGTTAAACACACATTTCCATGCAGGAACAGTGCTTTTGGCCTGTTCTGAGCTTTTGTGACGTTTCAACCTTGTTACTGTCATTTCAACAGGTTTACATTAGTTTCTTAACAGTAGCTCCTAAACACACATTTCCATGCAGGAACAGTGCGTTTGGCCTGTTCTGAGCTTTTGTGATTTCAACCTTGTTACTGTCATTTCAACAGGTTTACATTAGTTTCTTAACAGTAGCTGTTAAACACACATCCATGCAAGAGAGGTTTTGGCCTGTTCTGAGCTTTTGTGATGACTTTCAACCTTGTTACTGTCATTTCAACAGGTTTACATTAGTTTCTTAACAGTAGCTGTTAAACACATTTCCATGCAGGAACAGTGCGTTTTGGCCTGTTCTGAGCTTTTGTGACGTTTCAACCTTGTTACTGTCATTTCAACAGGTTTACATTAGTTTCTTAACAGTAGCTGTTAAACACACATTCTCCATGCAGGAACAGTGCGTTTGGCCTGTTCTGAGCTTTTTGTGACGTTTCAACCTTGTTACTGTCATTTCAACAGGTTTACATTAGTTTCTTAACAGTAGCTGTTAAACACACATTTCCATGCAGGAACAGTGCGTTTTGGCCTGTTCTGAGCTTTTTGTGACGTTTCAACCTTGTTACTGTCATTTCAACAGGTTTACATTAGTTTCTTAACAGTAGCTGTTAAACACACATTTCCATGCAGGAACAGTGCGTTTTGGCCTGTTCTGAGCTTTTTGTGACGTTTCAACCTTGTTACTGTCATTTCAACAGGTTTACATTAGTTTCTTAACAGTAGCTGTTAAACACACATTTCCATGCAGGAACAGTGCTTTTGGCCTGTTCTGAGCTTTTTGTGACGTTTCAACCTTGTTACTGTCATTTCAACAGGTTTACATTAGTTTCTTAACAGTAGCTGTTAAACACACATTTCCATGCAGGAACAGTGCGTTTTGGCCTGTTCTGAGCTTTTTGTGACGTTTCAACCTTGTTACTGTCATTTCAACAGGTTTACATTAGTTTCTTAACAGTAGCTGTTAAACACACATTCCATGCAGGAACAGTGCTTTGGCCTGTTCTGAGCTTTTGTGACGTTTCAACCTTGTTACTGTCATTTCAACAGGTTTACATTAGTTTCTTAACAGTAGCTGTTAAACACACATCTCCATGCAGGAACAGTGCGTTTGGCCTGTTCTGAGCTTTTTGTGACGCTTTCAACCTTGTTACTGTCATTTCAACAGGTTTACATTAGTTTCTTAACAGTAGCTTAAACACACATTTCCATGCAGGAACAGTGCTTTGGCCTGTTCTGAGCTTTTGTGACGTTTCAACCTTGTTACTGTCATTTCAACAGGTTTACATTAGTTTCTTAACAGTAGCTGTTAAACACACATTTCCATGCAGGAACAGTGCTTTGGCCTGTTCTGAGCTTTTGTGACGCTTTCAACCTTGTTACTGTCATTTCAACAGGTTTACATTAGTTTCTTAACAGTAGCTGTTAAACACACATTTCCATGCAGGAACAGTGCGTTTTGGCCTGTTCTGAGCTTTTGTGACGTTTCAACCTTGTTACTGTCATTTCAACAGGTTTACATTAGTTTCTTAACAGTAGCTGTTAAACACACATTTCCATGCAGGAACAGTGCGTTTTGGCCTGTTCTGAGCTTTTGTGACGTTTCAACCTTGTTACTGTCATTTCAACAGGTTTACATTAGTTTCTTAACAGTAGCTGTTAAACACACATTTCCATGCAGGAACAGTGCGTTTTGGCCTGTTCTGAGCTTTTGTGACGTTTCAACCTTGTTACTGTCATTTCAACAGGTTTACATTAGTTTCTTAACAGTAGCTGTTAAACACACATTTCCATGCAGGAACAGTGCATGCTTGGCCTGTTCTGAGCTTTTGTGACGTTTCAACCTTGTTACTGTCATTTCAACAGGTTTACATTAGTTTTTAACAGCTCTAAACACACATTTCCATGCAGGAACAATGCTTTGGCCTGTTCTGAGCTTTTTGTGACGTTTCAACCTTGTTACTGTCATTTCAACAGGTTTACATTAGTTTCTTAACAGTAGCTGTTAAACACACATTCTCCATGCAGGAACAGTGCGTTTTGGCCTGTTCTGAGCTTTTGTGACGTTTCAACCTTGTTACTGTCATTTCAACAGGTTTACATTAGTTTCTTAACAGTAGCTGTTAAACACACATCTCCATGCAGGAACAGTGCGTTTTGGCCTGTTCTGAGCTTTTGTGACGTTTCAACCTTGTTACTGTCATTTCAACAGGTTTACATTAGTTTCTTAACAGTAGCTGTTAAACACACATTTCCATGCAGGACAGTGCTTTGGCCTGTTCTGAGCTTTTTGTGACGTTTCAACTTTGTTACTGTCATTTCAACAGGTTTACATTAGTTTCTTAACAGTAGCTGTTAAACACACATTCCATGCAGGAACAGTGCGTTTTGGCCTGTTCTGAGCTTTTTGTGACGTTTCAACCTTGTTACTGTCATTTCAACAGGTTTACATTAGTTTCTTAACAGTAGCTGTTAAACACACATTTCCATGCAGGAACAATGCTTTGGCCTGTTCTGAGTTTTTTGTGACGCTTTCAACCTTGTTTACTGTCATTTCAACAGGTTTACATTAGTTTCTTAACAGTAGCTGTTAAACACATCTCCATGCAGAAACAGGTGTTTGGCCTGTTCTGAGCTTTTGTGACGTTTCAACCTTGTTACTGTCATTTCAACAGGTTTACATTAGTTTCTTAACAGTAGCTGTTAAACACACATTCCATGCAGGAACAGTGCGTTTGGCCTGTTCTGAGCTTTTGTGACGTTTCAACCTTGTTACTGTCATTTCAACAGGTTTACATTAGTTTCTTAACAGTAGCTCCTAAACACACATTCCATGCAGGAACAGTGCGTTTTGGCCTGTTCTGAGCTTTTTGTGACGCTTCAACCTTGTTACTGTCATTTCAACAGGTTTACATTAGTTTCTTAACAGTAGCTGTTAAACACACATTCCATGCAGGAACAGTGCTGGCCTGTTCTGAGCTTTTTGTGACTTTCAACCTTGTTACTGTCATTTCAACAGGTTTACATTAGTTTCTTAACAGTAGCTGTTAAACACACATTATGAACATGCAAGGGCCTGTCCCTTTTCTGACCTCTGTTTCAATTTCAACAGGTTCAACAAAGTTTCTAAACACAACATCTACCATAAACACACAACACTATCTGAAATCACATCACCTGTTCTGTTCACATCTAAGTTTTTGACACCCAATCTGCAAACATTTCAAATCATTTAAACATCATTAATTCCACTTAATGTTTAATCCAGCCTGTTCTGATTTTTGTGACGCTTCAACTTCACATCACATTGAGTTTCAACAGGTTTACATGATTTCAAACAACAGCATTACAACATTTCAAACCAGCTCCACATCAAACTTCCAACAGTATCATCAACAAGGCCATTCAAGCACTTTTTGAATTCAACTGTTACTGTCATTTCAACAGGTTTACATTAGTTTCTTAACAGTAGCTGTTAAACACACATTTCCATGCAGGAAACGCTTTTGGCCTGTTCTGAGCTTTTGTGTGACGTTTGTTACTTGTTATTCACAACAGGTTTACATTAGTTTCTTAACAGTAGGTTAAACACATTTCCATGCAGGAACAGTGCGTGGCCTGTTCTGAGCTTTTGTGTTTCAACCTTGTTACTGTCATTTCAACAGGTTTACATTAGTTTCTTAACAGTAGCTGTTAAACACACATTCCATGCAGGAACAGTGCTTTGGCCTGTTCTGAGCTTTTTGTGACGTTTCAACCTTGTTACTGTCATTTCAACAGGTTTACATTAGTTTCTTAACAGTAGCTGTTAAACACACATTTCCATGCAGGAACAGTGCGTTTTGGCCTGTTCTGAGCTTTTGTGACGTTTCAACCTTGTTACTGTCATTTCAACAGGTTTACATTAGTTTCTTAACAGTAGCTGTTAAACACACATTTCCATGCAGGAACAGTGCGTTTGGCCTGTTCTGAGCTTTTTGTGACGTTTCAACCTTGTTACTGTCATTTCAACAGGTTTACATTAGTTTCTTAACAGTAGCTGTTAAACACACATTTCCATGCAGGAACAGTGCGTTTTGGCCTGTTCTGAGCTTTTTGTGACGTTTCAACCTTGTTACTGTCATTTCAACAGGTTTACATTAGTTTCTTAACAGTAGCTGTTAAACACACATTTCCATGCAGGAACAGTGTTTTGGCCTGTTCTGAGCTTTTTGTGACGTTTCAACCTTGTTACTGTCATTTCAACAGGTTTACATTAGTTTCTTAACAGTAGCTGTTAAACACACATTTCCATGCAGGAACAGTGCGTTTTGGCCTGTTCTGAGCTTTTTGTGACGTTTCAACCTTGTTACTGTCATTTCAACAGGTTTACATTAGTTTCTTAACAGTAGCTGTTAAACACATCTCCATGCAGGAACAGTGCGTTTTGGCCTGTTCTGAGCTTTTGTGACGTTTCAACCTTGTTACTGTCATTTCAACAGGTTTACATTAGTTTCTTAACAGTAGCTGTTAAACACACATTTCCATGCAGGAACAGTGCGTTTTGGCCTGTTCTGAGCTTTTGTGACGTTTCAACCTTGTTACTGTCATTTCAACAGGTTTACATTAGTTTCTTAACAGTAGCTGTTAAACACACATTTCCATGCAGGAACAGTGCGTTTTGGCCTGTTCTGAGCTTTTGTGACGTTTCAACCTTGTTACTGTCATTTCAACAGGTTTACATTAGTTTCTTAACAGTAGCTGTTAAACACACATTTCCATGCAGGAACAGTGCGTTTTGGCCTGTTCTGAGCTTTTGTGACGTTTCAACCTTGTTACTGTCATTTCAACAGGTTTACATTAGTTTCTTAACAGTAGCTGTTAACACACATTTCCATGCAGGAACAGCGTTTGGCCTGTTCTGAGCTTTTGTGACGTTTCAACCTTGTTACTGTCATTTCAACAGGTTTACATTAGTTTCTTAACAGTAGCTGTTAAACACACATTTCCATGCAGGAACAGTGCTTTGGCCTGTTCTGAGCTTTTTGTGACGTTTCAACCTTGTTACTGTCATTTCAACAGGTTTACATTAGTTTCTTAACAGTAGCTGTTAAACACACATTTCCATGCAGGAACAGTGCGTTTTGGCCTGTTCTGAGCTTTTGTGACGTTTCAACCTTGTTACTGTCATTTCAACAGGTTTACATTAGTTTCTTAACAGTAGCTGTTAAACACACATTTCCATGCAGGAACAGTGCGTTTTGGCCTGTTCTGAGCTTTTGTGACGTTTCAACCTTGTTACTGTCATTTCAACAGGTTTACATTAGTTTCTTAACAGTAGCTGTTAAACACACATCTCCATGCAGGAACAGTGCGTTTTGGCCTGTTCTGAGCTTTTGTGACGTTTCAACCTTGTTACTGTCATTTCAACAGGTTTACATTAGTTTCTTAACAGTAGCTGTTAAACACACATTTCCATGCAGGAACAGTGCGTTTTGGCCTGTTCTGAGCTTTTGTGACGTTTCAACCTTGTTACTGTCATTTCAACAGGTTTACATTAGTTTCTTAACAGTAGCTGTTAAACACACATTTCCATGCAGGAACAGTGTTTTGGCCTGTTCTGAGCTTTTGTGACGTTTCAACCTTGTTACTGTCATTTCAACAGGTTTACATTAGTTTCTTAACAGTAGCTGTTAAACACACATTTCCATGCAGGAACAGTGCGTTTTGGCCTGTTCTGAGCTTTTGTGACGTTTCAACCTTGTTACTGTCATTTCAACAGGTTTACATTAGTTTCTTAACAGTAGCTGTTAAACACACATTTCCATGCAGGAACAGTGCGTTTTGGCCTGTTCTGAGCTTTTGTGACGTTTCAACCTTGTTACTGTCATTTCAACAGGTTTACATTAGTTTCTTAACAGTAGCTGTTAAACACACATTTCCATGCAGGAACAGTGCGTTTTGGCCTGTTCTGAGCTTTTGTGACGTTTCAACCTTGTTACTGTCATTTCAACAGGTTTACATTAGTTTCTTAACAGTAGCTGTTAAACACACATTTCCATGCAGGAACAGTGCGTTTTGGCCTGTTCTGAGCTTTTGTGACGTTTCAACCTTGTTACTGTCATTTCAACAGGTTTACATTAGTTTCTTAACAGTAGCTGTTAAACACACATTTCCATGCAGGAACAGTGCGTTTGGCCTGTTCTGAGCTTTTGTGACGTTTCAACCTTGTTACTGTCATTTCAACAGGTTTACATTAGTTTCTTAACAGTAGCTGTTAAACACACATTTCCATGCAGGAACAGTGCTTTGGCCTGTTCTGAGCTTTTGTGACGTTTCAACCTTGTTACTGTCATTTCAACAGGTTTACATTAGTTTCTTAACAGTAGCTGTTAAACACACATTTCCATGCAGGAACAGTGCGTTTTGGCCTGTTCTGAGCTTTTGTGACGTTTCAACCTTGTTACTGTCATTTCAACAGGTTTACATTAGTTTCTTAACAGTAGCTGTTAAACACACATTTCCATGCAGGAACAGTGCGTTTTGGCCTGTTCTGAGCTTTTGTGACGTTTCAACCTTGTTACTGTCATTTCAACAGGTTTACATTAGTTTCTTAACAGTAGCTGTTAAACACACATTTCCATGCAGGAACAGTGCGTTTTGGCCTGTTCTGAGCTTTTTGTGACGTTTCAACCTTGTTACTGTCATTTCAACAGGTTTACATTAGTTTCTTAACAGTAGCTGTTAAACACACATTTCCATGCAGGAACAGTGCGTTTTGGCCTGTTCTGAGCTTTTGTGACGTTTCAACCTTGTTACTGTCATTTCAACAGGTTTACATTAGTTTCTTAACAGTAGCTGTTAAACACACATTTCCATGCAGGAACAGTGCGTTTTGGCCTGTTCTGAGCTTTTGTGACGTTTCAACCTTGTTACTGTCATTTCAACAGGTTTACATTAGTTTCTTAACAGTAGCTGTTAAACACACATTTCCATGCAGGAACAGTGCGTTTTGGCCTGTTCTGAGCTTTTGTGACGTTTCAACCTTGTTACTGTCATTTCAACAGGTTTACATTAGTTTCTTAACAGTAGCTGTTAAACACACATTTCCATGCAGGAACAGTGCGTTTTGGCCTGTTCTGAGCTTTTGTGACGTTTCAACCTTGTTACTGTCATTTCAACAGGTTTACATTAGTTTCTTAACAGTAGCTGTTAAACACACATTTCCATGCAGGAACAGTGCGTTTTGGCCTGTTCTGAGCTTTTGTGACGTTTCAACCTTGTTACTGTCATTTCAACAGGTTTACATTAGTTTCTTAACAGTAGCTGTTAAACACACATTTCCATGCAGGAACAGTGCGTTTTGGCCTGTTCTGAGCTTTTGTGACGTTTCAACCTTGTTACTGTCATTTCAACAGGTTTACATTAGTTTCTTAACAGTAGCTGTTAAACACACATTTCCATGCAGGAACAGTGCGTTTTGGCCTGTTCTGAGCTTTTGTGACGTTTCAACCTTGTTACTGTCATTTCAACAGGTTTACATTAGTTTCTTAACAGTAGCTGTTAAACACACATTTCCATGCAGGAACAGTGCGTTTTGGCCTGTTCTGAGCTTTTTGTGACGTTTCAACCTTGTTACTGTCATTTCAACAGGTTTACATTAGTTTCTTAACAGTAGCTGTTAAACACACATTCCATGCAGGAACAGTGCGTTTTGGCCTGTTCTGAGCTTTTGTGACGTTTCAACCTTGTTACTGTCATTTCAACAGGTTTACATTAGTTTCTTAACAGTAGCTGTTAAACACACATTTCCATGCAGGAACAGTGCGGTTTGGCCTGTTCTGAGCTTTTTGTGACGTTTCAACCTTGTTACTGTCATTTCAACAGGTTTACATTAGTTTCTTAACAGTAGCTGTTAAACACACATTCTCCATGCAGGAACAGTGCGTTTTGGCCTGTTCTGAGCTTTTTGTGACGTTTCAACCTTGTTACTGTCATTTCAACAGGTTTACATTAGTTTCTTAACAGTAGCTGTTAAACACACATTTCCATGCAGGAACAGTGCGTTTTGGCCTGTTCTGAGCTTTTGTGACGTTTCAACCTTGTTACTGTCATTTCAACAGGTTTACATTAGTTTCTTAACAGTAGCTGTTAAACACACATTTCCATGCAGGAACAGTGCGTTTTGGCCTGTTCTGAGCTTTTTGTGACGTTTCAACCTTGTTACTGTCATTTCAACAGGTTTACATTAGTTTCTTAACAGTAGCTGTTAAACACACATCTCCATGCAGGAAAGTGCGTTTTGGCCTGTTCTGAGCTTTTGTGACGTTTCAACCTTGTTACTGTCATTTCAACAGGTTTACATTAGTTTCTTAACAGTAGCTGTTAAACACACATTTCCATGCAGGAACAGTGCGTTTGGCCTGTTCTGAGCTTTTGTGACGTTTCAACCTTGTTACTGTCATTTCAACAGGTTTACATTAGTTTCTTAACAGTAGCTGTTAAACACACATTTCCATGCAGGAACAGTGCTTTTGGCCTGTTCTGAGCTTTTGTGACGTTTCAACCTTGTTACTGTCATTTCAACAGGTTTACATTAGTTTCTTAACAGTAGCTGTTAAACACACATTTCCATGCAGGAACAGTGCGTTTTGGCCTGTTCTGAGCTTTTTGTGACGTTTCAACCTTGTTACTGTCATTTCAACAGGTTTACATTAGTTTCTTAACAGTAGCTGTTAAACACACATTTCCATGCAGGAACAGTGCGTTTTGGCCTGTTCTGAGCTTTTGTGACGTTTCAACCTTGTTACTGTCATTTCAACAGGTTTACATTAGTTTCTTAACAGTAGCTGTTAAACACACATTTCCATGCAGGAACAATGCGTTTTGGCCTGTTCTGAGCTTTTTGTGACGTTTCAACCTTGTTACTGTCATTTCAACAGGTTTACATTAGTTTCTTAACAGTAGCTGTTAAACACACATTTCCATGCAGGAACAGTGCTTTGGCCTGTTCTGAGCTTTTTGTGACGTTTCAACCTTGTTACTGTCATTTCAACAGGTTTACATTAGTTTCTTAACAGTAGCTGTTAAACACATATTTCCATGCAGGAACAGTGCGTTTTGGCCTGTTCTGAGCTTTTTGTGACGTTTCAACCTTGTTACTGTCATTTCAACAGGTTTACATTAGTTTCTTAACAGTAGCTGTTAAACACACATTTCCATGCAGGAACAGTGCGTTTTGGCCTGTTCTGAGCTTTTTGTGACGTTTCAACCTTGTTACTGTCATTTCAACAGGTTTACATTAGTTTCTTAACAGTAGCTCCTAAACACACATTTCCATGCAGGAACAGTGCGTTTGGCCTGTTCTGAGCTTTTGTGACGTTTCAACCTTGTTACTGTCATTTCAACAGGTTTACATTAGTTTCTTAACAGTAGCTGTTAAACACACATTTCCATGCAGGAACAATGCGTTTTGGCCTGTTCTGAGCTTTTTGTGACGTTTCAACCTTGTTACTGTCATTTCAACAGGTTTACATTAGTTTCTTAACAGTAGCTGTTAAACACACATTTCCATGCAGGAACAGTGCGATTTGGCCTGTTCTGAGCTTTTTGTGACGTTTCAACCTTGTTACTGTCATTTCAACAGGTTTACATTAGTTTCTTAACAGTAGCTCCTAAACACACATTTCCATGCAGGAACAATGCGTTTTGGCCTGTTCTGAGCTTTTTGTGACGTTTCAACCTTGTTACTGTCATTTCAACAGGTTTACATTAGTTTCTTAACAGTAGCTGTTAAACACACATTTCCATGCAGGAACAGTGCGTTTTGGCCTGTTCTGAGCTTTTTGTGACGTTTCAATCTTGTTACTGTCATTTCAACAAGTTTACATTAGTTTCTTAACAGTAGCTGTTAAACATACATTTCCATGCAGGAACAGTGCACTGAAAAAATTTGGAGTATTATTTACTTAAGAAAACCTAGGAAAGTTTTTGCACTTAGAAATTGTAAGTAACCTACATGGGCAATCATCAAGTAAACTTTACTTGCAGATATAAGTTTTTTTACTAGCAAACCTCAGGTAATTTACTGATGTTTATCAATATGGTTATTGAATTTTACTCTCATTCTTTGTAAATTTTACTTAAACTCTGACTGATTCAAACTGAAAATCTCACCTAAAACCAATGGCTTTTCAAGGTAATTTTTAAATACTTTTTCCAACTTTTATTTATGGACTATATTTAAGTAACATTTACACAACATTTTACATAATTTTTATGCAGTTTAAATTGCCTAAATTTGTTCTTAATGTTTGTTTATTGAAACAATTACTTTATAAAAAAATGATGCAACTGTTTAATTTAACAACCTGTTTATTTTTCTCAAGTGAAAAATATTTTTCAATAAAACATTTTTCCAGCAAGTTTGCATGGCAAAACAACAATAAGGTATAGTTCACCCTAAGATGATTTTTGTTATTTACTTACCCCTTTGTCTATAGAAGGATTGGTGAAGTTTTGTTAACATCCGTGTTCTGCGAGTTTGAGAGACTTTTTTCCACTCAACATCCAAAAATAAATCAATAATCAATAAAATGTCTCCATACTGCTTGTCTGAGGTAATCCAAGTGTCCTGTAGCTCACACATGCCAAGACGCTTGTAAAAAACATTACAAACTTGTGTTTTCAGCTTTGTTTGCTCTGGATTACTTCAGATGAGCAGTATGGAGACATTTTTTGATTCATTTTTGGATGTTTGAAGCAAGTTGCCGTTCACTGTAGTTTTGTGAGAAACAAACATCTCGGCAAACTCCCAGAAGAGCATGAATGTTGACAAAACGGTGAGTAGATGATGACAGAAATTTTCATCTTAGGGTGGCTAAAATGACCCATTGAAAATGGCTGCACGACCCACCAGTTGAGAACCTCTGGTTTAACTTGAAAATGCTGATCTAACTTATTTTTTTTGTCCCCAGAACTTAGCCACTCTTACATGGCCACATGTGCATACAGTGCAACAAGTTAAAATAAAAATTACATCATTAAAATGAGAGAAAATAAGAAAAAGACAAATAGCCACAGAAACAACTGTGCCATATTTTTCTTTTAGCGCCCTCTTTGAAAGGACAACTCAGGGGTCAAACATGTGCATTCAAGCTACAAGCTTGTTTCGCAGAGACAGGATTTTCGGGGACAGCTTAAGGACATCAAGTTCTAGAAGAAGCTTTTGAAAACTTCAAAAGTGTACTTTGTTTTGGGGGTAACTTAAGTTCATGGCATAAATGATGCCCATGAGCAGGAGACAGGCTTTTGCAACACTTCCACAGTTGTCAAGTACCTCAGTCCCTTCAATAACAATCGACACATCAGTGTTGGATGCACCTTCATCTTCTTCACTTGTGTGGAAGACACAGATCCTCAGGACTTGCTCAGCCTGGTCCTCTTGAGCTTCCTCTCTGCTGATATCCTGTAAAATATATGTGAATCCATGTTCAGGTGCATAGTACAGCTTAATTTTTATTCAAGTTATAGACTAGTGTCAAAAATATCAATATTTCAATACTTATCGATCCTAAACATTTAAAATAATTTCACTAAAATTATTATATTAGGAAGTTTAGAAATTTAGTCTTTGAATCATACAAAAGGAGGAGGTGTATATACAGACAGAAATAAATCAAACTTCATCTGAACTAGATTTTCATGTCAGTATAAAAGTTAACTTAAAACTAAGAATGAGAGGTACCTAGGTTTTTAGATTTACCTTACATTAGCCGTTCAAATCAAATACTGTAGCAGGAGAACTTTTCCGGTGGAGGCTGTAAAATACAAAGAAATCTATTAATGCATCATACTCAAAGTTACTTTAATGCCAGGGATAATGGAGAAGCAGCATTTCTTGGGCTATATTCATATCACTAGAATAGATATAACATCAGATTGTCCTTTCAACTTTTGTATACATTACATTTTATGTAATTTTTTTACCTGAATAGCCAGATGGCTTTGCTTGTGACACAGCTTGCTGTAGTTGCTGCTTGAGAGGGCACTGTGTCAACTGTAGAAAGTTGTTGCTTTGGGCTTAAGGACGAAAACACAAAGAAAAATAATACATTAAAACTACAGAATCATGTAACCAAAATAACTGTGCCACTGTCAAACCAATGTATTTTTATAGTATGCTGTCAAAATATTTGAAAATATCGCTCTGATCTTAAAAATTACACATCTTTCATACAGAATTGGAACCATTTCCACATATGTTAAATCTTAAATTAAGAAAATCCTGCATTTTTGCCGCTGTGATTCTGTTCCTCTCCTCAAAAAAGCAGTAGAGCATTGCTGGTCTAGATTCACGTTGTGAGAGAGAGCTGTGTCATATGTATCAAGAATAATGCAGAATCAAAATTTAAACAGTGTAAACGGAATCAGAATAGAGAACAATGAGGCTTCATATCAAATTATAAGCAAAATATAGACGAGGGAATTAGAAATAAAGGGATCCAAAGGTGATGGTCCTTAGGAAGCATGTGGAAGCAAATTATCACACCAAATGTTTTTGGATAGATCATTTTGATTTTTCAAATTCCCATAAATTAATCTGAATTTCAGATACTTAAGGCTAATCAGTAGCTCTACAACAACTAAAAAATGCAAACTGCATCATTTCAACAAGTGGTGGTTCTTTTAGTTGAAATATGACACATACAAAGCATTTTCATATATGGAATAAAAATATACAGCCACAGTAAGAATCAAATCTGAAATGCCAATAAATTAAATCATATTTAACATGATAAATGTGAAAAGTCTTTCCTGTCCTCTGTTTGCTCTGCAGATGCATAGACTGTCTCAGTAAGATTTTAGATTTGTGGCAAACTAAGAGTACACTGCAAAATAACAAAAACGATAGCTTCCTCTTTAGCTTATTTATAATAATTAGCATCAGGGTTGTGGTGACGTCTGGCAGAGGCTGCTGTGAAGCTCGGCCTCCAACCGACCTAGAGACGCTGCAGATATTTGAACGTTATTTTCTCCTCCCTTCCCCGCTCCTATGTGTAGCGTTTGTGTACTCTGTCGTTGCCTTGTGTTAATTGTGCGAAGAAAACTCTAATCATTTTTGCAAACCCGCCATTTATTCACAGCATCTAGCGAAGGATTAATCATAGTCAGTCCCGGTTTACACACACACACACACACACACACATACATAATGTTACGTCTCACTGCAAGTACAAAATAAAAAGAGGTTAGCTGGTTAGCTAGCGACACATTATATAAACAAATAAAGAAAACCACCGTCAACTTTACATTGAAAGAACGTGCTCGACTGTTCGGGAGCTATACGTTTCATAAACAAAGTAATTGTATAGAACTAAGATAATTAATAAAAACGATGGTGGAGCTGATAACTTGTGCACTTACCAAAGGGACAGCAAGGTGTGACTGCTGTACCCTCGGTGCGACCCAACTCCATAGGTACGTTGCGTTTAGGGACCGTAGTAAAATTAAGCTAGTGATACGTGATGTGGGTTCATATTATATTTTAACTCCGTTACATATGCAGGAAAACCCTGAATGACTTACCTTCAAGATGATTGAGCTGCTCGTGCCTCCATTAAACCTGACCGCCGTCGTCGTCTTCTTGTGTTTTGGCGGACAACGAAGCGCATGCGTCCGTATGCGCGTCACAAGGCGCATGCGCGGATTCAAACACCCAACACTACCAAAACTTACTTGGTATTTCTAAGTTCATGTTCAATGACTATGAAACCTTTGAATATTATGTGAAAAACATAATAAAACGTACTCGTCACATACAGTTTATTTATTACATGAATGACATATATAGTTTTTACTTGAATAATTCCAGTTCTCACCGATACTTACAATTAGAAAATAAAAATTGTGACAGTTAGCCTAATAAATATTACTACACCACAAAATCATTTTTTCAGTGTGCGTTTTGGCCTGTTCTGAGCTTTTTGTGACGTTTCAACCTTGTTACTGTCATTTCAACAGCTTTACATTAGTTTCTTAACAGTAACTCCTAAACACACATTTCCATGCAGGAACAGTGCGATCTGGCCTGTTCTGAGCTTTTTGTGACGTTTCAACCTTGTTACTGTCATTTCAACAGGTTTACATTAGTTTCTTAACAGTAACTCCTAAACACACATTTCCATGCAGGAACAGTGCATTTTGGCCTGTTCTGAGCTTTTTGTGACATTTCAACCTTGTTACTGTCATTTCAACAGGTTTACATTAGTTTCTCAACAGTAGCTGTTAAACACACATTTCCATGCAGGAACAGTGCGTTTTGGACTGTTCTGAGCTTTTTGTGACGTTTCAACCTTGTTACTGTCATTTCAACAGGTTTACATTAGTTTCTTAACAGTAGCTGTTAAACACACATCTCCATGCAGGAACAGTGCGTTTTGGCCTGTTCTGAGCTTTTTGTGACGTCTCAACCTTGTTACTGTCATTTCAACAGGTTTACATTAGTTTCTTAACAGTACCTGTTAAACACACATTTCCATGCAGGAACAGTGCGATTTGGCCTGTTCTGAGCTTTTTGTGACTTTTCAACCTTGTTACTGTCATTTCAACAGGTTTACATTAGTTTCTTAACAGTAACTCCTAAACACACATTTCCATGCAGGAACAGTGCGTTTTGGCCTGTTCTGAGCTTTTTGTGACGTTTCAACCTTGTTACTGTCATTTCAACAGGTTTACATTAGTTTCTTAACAGTAGCTGTTAAACACATATTTCAATGCAGGAACAGTGCGTTTTGGCCTGTTCTGAGCTTTTGTGACGTTTCAACCTTGTTACTGTCATTTCAACAGGTTTACATTAGTTTCTTAACAGTAGCTGTTAAACACACATTTCCATGCAGGAACAGTGCGTTTTGGCCTGTTCTGAGCTTTTTGTGACGTTTCAACCTTGTTACTGTCATTTCAACAGGTTTACATTAGTTTCTTAACAGTAGCTCTAAACACACATTTCCATGCAGGAACAATGCGATTTGGCCTGTTCTGAGCTTTTTGTGACGTTTCAACCTTGTTACTGTCATTTCAACAGGTTTACATTAGTTTCTTAACAGTAACTCCTAAACACACATTTCCATGCAGGAACAGTGCGTTTTGGCCTGTTCTGAGCTTTTTGTGACGTTTCAACCTTGTTACTGTCATTTCAACAGGTTTACATTAGTTTCTTAACAGTAGCTGTTAAACACACATTCCATGCAGGAACAGTGCGTTTTGGCCTGTTCTGAGCTTTTGTGACGTTTCAACCTTGTTACTGTCATTTCAACAGGTTTACATTAGTTTCTTAACAGTAGCTGTTAAACACACATTTCCATGCAGGAACAATGCGTTTTGGCCTGTTCTGAGCTTTTTGTGACGTTTCAACCTTGTTACTGTCATTTCAACAGGTTTACATTAGTTTCTTAACAGTAGCTGTTAAACACACATTTCCATGCAGGAACAGTGCGTTTTGGCCTGTTCTGAGCTTTTGTGACGTTTCAACCTTGTTACTGTCATTTCAACAGGTTTACATTAGTTTCTTAACAGTAGCTGTTAAACACACATTTCCATGCAGGAACAGTGCGTTTTGGCCTGTTCTGAGCTTTTTGTGACGTTTCAACCTTGTTACTGTCATTTCAACAGGTTTACATTAGTTTCTTAACAGTAGCTGTTAAACACACATTTCCATGCAGGAACAATGCGTTTTGGCCTGTTCTGAGCTTTTGTGACGTTTCAACCTTGTTACTGTCATTTCAACAGGTTTACATTAGTTTCTTAACAGTAGCTGTTAAACACACATCTCCATGCAGGAACAGTGCGTTTTGGCCTGTTCTGAGCTTTTGTGACGTTTCAACCTTGTTACTGTCATTTCAACAGGTTTACATTAGTTTCTTAACAGTAGCTCCTAAACACACATTTCCATGCAGGAACAATGCGTTTTGGCCTGTTCTGAGCTTTTTGTGACGTTTCAACCTTGTTACTGTCATTTCAACAGGTTTACATTAGTTTCTTAACAGTAGCTGTAAACACACATCTCCATGCAGGAACAGTGCGTTTTGGCCTGTTCTGAGCTTTTGTGACGTTTCAACCTTGTTACTGTCATTTCAACAGGTTTACATTAGTTTCTTAACAGTAGCTGTTAAACACACATCTCCATGCAGGAACAGTGCGTTTTGGCCTGTTCTGAGCTTTTTGTGACGTTTCAACCTTGTTACTGTCATTTCAACAGGTTTACATTAGTTTCTTAACAGTAGCTTAAACACACATCTCCATGCAGGAAAGTGCTTTTGGCCTGTTCTGAGCTTTTGTGACGTTTCAACCTTGTTACTGTCATTTCAACAGGTTTACATTAGTTTCTTAACAGTAGCTGTTAAACACACATTTCCATGCAGGAACAGTGCGTTTTGGCCTGTTCTGAGCTTTTTGTGACGTTTCAACCTTGTTACTGTCATTTCAACAGGTTTACATTAGTTTCTTAACAGTAGCTGTTAAACACACATCTCCATGCAGGAACAATGCGTTTTGGCCTGTTCTGAGCTTTTGTGACGTTTCAACCTTGTTACTGTCATTTCAACAGGTTTACATTAGTTTCTTAACAGTAGCTCTAAACACACATTTCCATGCAGGAACAGTGCGTTTTGGCCTGTTCTGAGCTTTTGTGACGTTTCAACCTTGTTACTGTCATTTCAACAGGTTTACATTAGTTTCTTAACAGTAGCTGTTAAACACACATCTCCATGCAGGAAAGTGCGTTTGGCCTGTTCTGAGCTTTTGTGACGTTTCAACCTTGTTACTGTCATTTCAACAGGTTTACATTAGTTTCTTAACAGTAGCTGTTAAACACACATCTCCATGCAGGAAACAGTGCGTTTGGCCTGTTCTGAGCTTTTGTGACGTTTCAACCTTGTTACTGTCATTTCAACAGGTTTACATTAGTTTCTTAACAGTAGCTGTTAAACACACATTCCATGCAGGAACAGTGCTTTGGCCTGTTCTGAGCTTTTTGTGACGTTTCAACCTTGTTACTGTCATTTCAACAGGTTTACATTAGTTTCTTAACAGTAGCTGTTAAACACACATCTCCATGCAGGAACAGTGCGTTTTGGCCTGTTCTGAGCTTTTGTGACGTTTCAACCTTGTTACTGTCATTTCAACAGGTTTACATTAGTTTCTTAACAGTAGCTGTTAAACACACATTCCATGCAGGAACAGTGCTTTGGCCTGTTCTGAGCTTTTGTGACGTTTCAACCTTGTTACTGTCATTTCAACAGGTTTACATTAGTTTCTTAACAGTAGCTGTTAAACACACATTTCCATGCAGGAACAGTGCTTTGGCCTGTTCTGAGCTTTTGTGACGTTTCAACCTTGTTACTGTCATTTCAACAGGTTTACATTAGTTTCTTAACAGTAGCTGTTAAACACACATCTCCATGCAGGAAAGTGCGTTTTGGCCTGTTCTGAGCTTTTGTGACGTTTCAACCTTGTTACTGTCATTTCAACAGGTTTACATTAGTTTCTTAACAGTAGCTGTTAAACACACATTTCATGCAGGAACAGTGCGTTTTGGCCTGTTCTGAGCTTTTGTGACGTTTCAACCTTGTTACTGTCATTTCAACAGGTTTACATTAGTTTCTTAACAGTAGCTGTTAAACACACATCTCCATGCAGGAAACGTGCGTTTTGGCCTGTTCTGAGCTTTTGTGACGTTTCAACCTTGTTACTGTCATTTCAACAGGTTTACATTAGTTTCTTAACAGTAGCTCCTAAACACACATTCCATGCAGGAAAGTGCGCTTTGGCCTGTTCTGAGCTTTTGTGACGTTTCAACCTTGTTACTGTCATTTCAACAGGTTTACATTAGTTTCTTAACAGTAGCTGTTAAACACACATCTCCATGCAGGAAACGTGCGCTTTGGCCTGTTCTGAGCTTTTGTGACGTTTCAACCTTGTTACTGTCATTTCAACAGGTTTACATTAGTTTCTTAACAGTAGCTGTTAAACACACATTTCCATGCAGGAAACGTGCGTTTTGGCCTGTTCTGAGCTTTTGTGACGTTTCAACCTTGTTACTGTCATTTCAACAGGTTTACATTAGTTTCTTAACAGTAGCTGTTAAACACACATCTCCATGCAGGAACAGTGCGTTTGGCCTGTTCTGAGCTTTTGTGACGTTTCAACCTTGTTACTGTCATTTCAACAGGTTTACATTAGTTTCTTAACAGTAGCTGTTAAACACACATCTCCATGCAGGAAACGTATGCTTTGGCCTGTTCTGAGCTTTTGTGACGTTTCAACCTTGTTACTGTCATTTCAACAGGTTTACATTAGTTTCTTAACAGTAGCTGTTAAACACATCTCCATGCAGGAAACTGCGTTTTGCCTGTTCTGAGCTTTTTGTGACGTTTCAACCTTGTTACTGTCATTTCAACAGGTTTACATTAGTTTCTTAACAGTAGCTCCTAAACATACATTTCCATGCAGGAACAGCTGTTTTGGCCTGTTCTGAGCTTTTGTGACGTTTCAACCTTGTTACTGTCATTTCAACAGGTTTACATTAGTTTCTTAACAGTAGCTGTTAAACACACATTTCATGCAGGAACAGTGCGCTTTAGCCTGTTCTGAGCTTTTGTGACGTTTCAACCTTGTTACTGTCATTTCAACAGGTTTACATTAGTTTCTTAACAGTAGCTCCTAAACATACATTTCCATGCAGGAACAGTGCGTTTTGGCCTGTTCTGAGCTTTTGTGACGTTTCAACCTTGTTACTGTCATTTCAACAGGTTTACATTAGTTTCTTAACAGTAGCTGTTAAACACACATCTCCATGCAGGAAACGCGAGCCTGTTCTGAGCTTTTTGTGACGTTTCAACCTTGTTACTGTCATTTCAACAGGTTTACATTAGTTTCTTAACAGTAGCTGTTAAACACACATTCCATGCAGGAACAGTGCGTTGGCCTGTTCTGAGCTTTTGTGACGTTTCAACCTTGTTACTGTCATTTCAACAGGTTTACATTAGTTTCTTAACAGTAGCTGTTAAACACACATCTCCATGCAGGAAACGTATGCTTGGCCTGTTCTGAGCTTTTGTGACGTTTCAACCTTGTTACTGTCATTTCAACAGGTTTACATTAGTTTCTTAACAGTAGCTGTTAAACACACATCTCCATGCAGGAAACGTGCGTTTTGGCCTGTTCTGAGCTTTTGTGACGTTTCAACCTTGTTACTGTCATTTCAACAGGTTTACATTAGTTTCTTAACAGTAGCTCCTAAACATACATTTCCATGCAGGAACAGTGCGTTTGGCCTGTTCTGAGCTTTTGTGACGTTTCAACCTTGTTACTGTCATTTCAACAGGTTTACATTAGTTTCTTAACAGTAGCTGTTAAACACACATCTCCATGCAGGAAGTTTC
>JABXJD010000030.1:4730000-4734902 GCA_013375575.1 Percina caprodes | reverse complement strand
ATGATGAATAGCTGTAGTTTAGTCAGGCTAGGCGAAATCAATCTTTTCTGCTGTTTTTAAATTTGAACTGAAATGCTTCTCAAGGTCTTTAAATGTTTCTATTCCTCGTGTTTAATTATTCATGATCTATCGGCTGTAATTTTTGTCACACATTTTCTCCATCCTTTTGCTGAATTATAGATGTCCCATTCCCCTTGCTAGGCATCCAGGAAGCACTCATTCAGTCTGGTTGTATAACTCTTAACTCGAACATTTGTGTGTCTCCTCTTCAACTAAAGGACAGGAATATCAGGAAGGCTGCGATTTATATCTTGTATTCCCCTACCTAGATAGCTACTGTAGATCTTAGATCCAGTGTATCTTTTAAGTAGGTGGCTGAGAAAATGCAGCAATCATTTCACAAAGTCAGGCGCTTCACTTTGATTTACACTGTTGGTAACACCCTGAGTTGAGTGTGACACATGCAGGTTTTTGGCAACAAATGGCAATGCCACACGGGCCATCTGGGAGTGTTGAAGTTGAAGAATCACCTTGGTAACCTCCCACTGCGTCTGTAGAGATTGCGTCCCTGTCTGTTAATGAGGGCTTGTGTTGTTCTTGTGTGTAAGCCCTAACCACAGGCATTTTCCCTAGGAACCTCAACACAAAAGACAATGCCTGGTCTGACAGTAGAGACGGGTGTGTGGGCATGTGGGAGGAGGGTCATTCCTACCTGTCACTCTGACCCCAATCACCGCACAGCATATTGGTGGAAACAAAATGAAAGATTGATTTAACCAGTTCCACCTATGCTGCCTCTGCTCTTCCCATCAACTGGCTGTCCATTTGTTTTCATCCGGTTGGTGGACTCACCTTTTGCCCCTGACCCAGTCCTGCTAGGTTTGTTCTTTTAATCCCTCTAAATGGTCAGTGATAGAAAATACTTCCCACTGACATGTTTATACCCTGTTATTTATTCCGTTTCTGTTTTTGTAAATCCAATTTCTTGAGACTGCAATCAACAAGTGCAACTATTTATGACTTGGTATTTGAAGCAAAGCAAAAAGAGGTTTTGTTTCTTGTAGAAAAGTCTTTAGCGATAGTATCATCACCTCAAGTGCTTCACTGTTGTACTCTGCAGCACAGTACTTACTTTATCTCCATTCCATTAAATGCTGCCGTCACTATGGATAAACTGTAGAACCCCTTTTAGCTCTTGTGGACTTTAAACTACTGCTGCCTAGTATGTTGAAAAACACAATGGGAGTAAGAAACCGTTATTTATTCAGGAAATTACTGATTCCATGCAAATATACACTATATATAGATTATCAGGCACTCCAGTGGACTCATGATGTTGTTGTGTCTACTACTTTTTTTTAAACCCCTAGCACCAGATTGATAAAGGCACCTTCTTCCTAGTGTCATAAATCAGTCAGAACAGAAACACACATGCCTTGTACATATACTACAACTTACATATAATACTGCATTCTGCAGTACCTACTAGGGTGCACGATATTGGAAAAATCTTACATTGCGATATGTTTTCCCCCTGTGATATATATTGCTTAAAAGATGACATAAATAGCTCTATTTGGAAATAATACATAACGTAACGGCTAACGTGAATGACTGCATGTTGCTTCCTCTAAATTCCAGGTTGACTAGCGGGGCCAGCTCGTTAGTCTGATAAATTGATCAGACTTGCATGTCACGCGCACTAGCAACAAACTATGTATCCAAGAACAATTAAATCAGTGGAAATGACGTTAGATCAGACCCAGACTTCTGTAGTAGATTAGTGTTACGTTTCCAGCGTCGCGGCTCCGAACCGAAACGTTAATGGGACAGACGGACCCCATGCAAGCTTTAGCCTGATTATGTTGGAATAATCAGGTGATTTAGTTCGTATTTGCAGCGAACATAAAACACAGACTACTGTAGCAGCTTAACTGACTACCCATCGAAAACTATGACATCACTGTGTCAGCGTCAGCTGCTGCCCACGGGACATTTCTACACATGGAGAGCCTCACTTCCCATAACAATAACCACCGTCGGACTAACGTCACCTACACACGCTGACCGCATGGCTACCTGTCTTAAAGGGGAAGGGTCGCGCGGTAATAATCATGTAAAAGGAGAACGGTGAAAGTTTACTTTTCTATCAAGCAGCTAAAAAGTTTCAGCGTCCACATCGCATCGTCCTGCGATGTAACTATCGCGCATGCGCACATCGCGATGTCGATGCTAAAACACAATATCGTTCAGCCCTAGTACCTACTCTCTCCAATAACAAACATTCTCAACGTCTATTGAGTATAAACATACAGGAACCCATTAAGACATGTTTTTTTTTTTATAACTTTTTTAAAATTTTGACCGAATAAAACCTATACATATACAGATGTAGTTTTAAAGTAATTAAACTAAAGATGATTAATTGTATACTGTGCATGTACATAACATTGCCTAGCATGCAAATAATATACAAATACCATAACATGAATTGGCATGTATGCACAAGCAGATACAGGTGTACACCTGCACATACTGTACGTACACAAGATCCAATCCATATATTTATGCACCATGCATGCACATACTTACACACACACACACACACACCTTAAAATCTTGTTTACCAATCATCCCATTAAAAAAAGAAGGAAATTCCAGGATCAAACATTAATTAATTGATTGTGGTCTGTACATTAAGGGCTAATGTGCAAATATGTATTGGTCGTAGCTAATGTGTGATGACTTTTACATACAGTCGGATAGTCGATCATGAACAAAGACGAGCACTGACTTGGTTTGACTTGATGGTCGTGAATCTTGTCACGCATCATCCTTCTGTGCTGGTAAGGTATTTTTTTACTTTCCCTCTCATGCTTTTGCTCTCCCTTTCTAGTCAGTGCTGTGAGAAGGAAGACATTCACCCATTCATCTCTACCCCTACAGCTTTGGGGGGTTCATCAGACAAGGTGGCAGCCTAGTCTATTCCAGCGCCGGGGCTCATTCTGTGGTTTCAATTCGATACAGCACGTTGTAGGCCCCTCCGCCCCTCATCCTCACCCATCGTGGCAGTCTCATTCATCATGGGGCCTATAAAGAAGGACTTGATAGAGTGAGGAGCGACCACCACCATTCAATAAATCCTTGTGATTATCCACACCTCCAAGGTGTATGGGCAAAGTGTGTGTGTGTGTGTGTCCTGAGCATATCGGCATTTGTCTCTGACTTTGTAATGGGTGTAGAGGGTGATGTTAGAACACGAGGTCCATGCACAGTGCCTTTTTAAAGTGCTATCAATTATGACGTGTACACGCGTCAACCCCAAGGCCTTGTTTGACTTGTTGCATTTGATGAACAATAACCTTGGCACCTCTGCCCCCCCTTCTCTGTTTTGGCTTTCTTTCTCCAATCCCCCTACTCACCCAAATTTAACCACATATTGACTCCCTCCATCGCTCCCTCTTAACCCTCTCCCTCCTCTTTTCCTTTTCCTCCAGAGGGTTGCATAGAGGAGCACTCTAGGAGGGTGATGGAGCTTTGATTGTCGGTTATCAAAAGATATCATTACGGCTCGCTTCTGCGAGGATATGAAAATGATTTCCTAAGTGTAAAACCCATGTCATTACCTCAATGGCCTCAGTGCTATCATTGAGATGTAATGGAAAGAGGCAAACAAATCTGCTTGCTTTCCAGCTTGCCCAGCTCCAACAGAACAGAGTGAATAACACACAGCAATGGAGAGATAAGTGACAGCAATACTGGGCCTCATTGCCTAGTATGGAACAGTTTACACGAAAACAACCCTCCGACCAGAATTTAATCTTCTCAGTTGTCATGTTGTTTTGGTACTGTCTACAACGAAGGCACCTGCGTGTGACGAGCCCCGGGTGCCATTCTCCAGCAAGGAATCCGACTGTCAACATTTTTTATATTTTTTTTTATCTCCCAACAGCAAAGCTCCCTTCTCTTCCTTCCAAGGCTTAGGAGTTGTATTGACTTGACTGTGGTGTCTAATCATTGCCCAAGTAGTCCTTTCTTCCCCCCTCCCGGTTCAGTTTGCTGAGCAGGGAGATGGAAGTGTATGCCAGCACCAGGCTTTTCCGCTCTAAATTGATGTGGATCCGATAAAGATCCTGGCTTTTTGAATGACTCGTACACTGCAAGGCCTGAGGGAGATCTGATAAGTAAATCATTATACAGTACATATAGCCAGTAAGATTCTAAGGAACTGGATCTGCCCTGCTGTACACGCATATGGACACTCATTTTGAGCATGCTAGAACACACATTGTCTCTCACACACACACACACACACACACACACACACACACACTTGTCTCACAGTAAAGTGGCTGTGGTCCGGACATGCCCAATTTGTTTTCTTTCATCCAGGGCTAATGTCTTGCTCTACCCAGGGGCTAAGTGCACCATTTGAAACCCCCTCTAGGACAGACGGCTACAACATGCGGTTTTTTGTTGTTTTTGTTTCATCTTCGGGAAAATCATGTTATCACTTCAGCTGCAGTAGCTTGTATGCAGGGCCCGTTTAAATTAACAGGAGGCAATAATGTGCTGATAATTTCTAAAACATTATTTAAATGTCATGCTGTAATGACAAAAAATCACTAATAGTTCTATGTAAATGTCAAATTCAAATTATTCAATTACATCGCGAGTGTGGGGCAGGTTATAATTTGTCCACCTCTTGGAATACCAATCTGGCTCTCACTGGAACTCATTCTGTGTGCCCTGGCATAAGATAGACCTCAGTAATTTCCTGCTTCAAGGGATGCTTTTATAGCCATTATTATAACTCTATTCCACAAGAAATATCTGCCATACTTGAACGATATTAGAGTCATATTTTCAGTATTTTCACCCCAGTGTTGCTCTGTGTGATAG
>JABXJD010000030.1:4570000-4725000 GCA_013375575.1 Percina caprodes | reverse complement strand
GTGTGTGTGTGTGTGTGTATTTATATGTGTGTGTGTGTGTGTGTGTATTTATATGTGTGTGTGTGTGTGTGTGTATTTATGTGTGTGTGTGTGTGTGTATTTATGTGTGTGTGTGTGTGTATTTATATGTGTGTGTGTGTGTGTGTGTATTTATATGTGTGTGTGTGTGTGTATTTATATGTGTGTGTGTGTGTGTATTTATATGTGTGTGTGTGTGTGTATTTATATGTGTGTGTGTGTGTGTATTTATATGTGTGTGTGTGTGTGTATTTATATGTGTGTGTGTGTGTGTATTTATATGTGTGTGTGTGTGTGTATTTATATGTGTGTGTGTATTTATATGTGTGTGTGTGTGTGTGTGTATTTATATGTGTGTGTGTATTTATATGTGTGTGTGTGTGTGTATTTATATGTGTGTGTGTGTATTTATATGTGTGTGTGTGTGTGTGTATTTATATGTGTGTGTGTGTGTATTTATATGTGTGTGTGTGTGTATTTATATGTGTGTGTGTGTGTGTGTATTTATATGTGTGTGTGTGTGTGAATTTATATGTGTGTGTGTGTGTGTGTGTGTGTGTGTGTGTGTGTATTTATATGTGTGTGTGTGTGTGTGTGTGTGTATTTATATGTGTGTGTGTGTGTGTGTGTGTATTTGTGTGTGTGTGTGTGTGTATTTATATGTGTGTGTGTGTGTGTATTTATATGTGTGTGTGTGTGTGTGTATTTATATGTGTGTGTGTGTGTGTATTTATGTGTGTGTGTGTGTGTGTATTTGTGTGTGTGTGTGTGTGTGTATTTGTGTGTGTGTGTGTGTGTGTATTTATATGTGTGTGTGTGTGTGTGTGTATTTATATGTGTGTGTGTGTGTGTGTGTATGTATGTATATATATGTGTGTGTGTGTGTGTGTGTGTGTGTATGTATTTATATATGTGTGTGTGTGTATGTACATATGTATTTATATGTGTGTGTGTGTGTGTGTATGTACATATGTATTTATATGTGTGTGTGTGTGTGTATGTACATATGTATTTATATGTGTGTGTGTGTGTGTATGTACATATGTATTTATATGTGTGTGTGTGTGTGTATGTACATATGTATTTATATGTATGTGTGTGTATGTATGTACATATGTATTTATATGTATGTGTGTGCATGTATGGATGTATGTGTATATGTACGGATGTATGTGTATATGTACGGATGTATGTACGGATGTATGTGTATATGTACGGATGTATGTACAGATGTACGTACGGATGTATGTGTATACGTACGGATGTACGTACGGATGTATGTGTATACGTACGGATGTACGTACGGATGTACGTACGGATGTACGTACGGATGTACGTACGGATGTATGTGTATATGTACGGATGTATGTACGGATGTACGTACGGATGTACGTACGGATGTATGTGTATATGTACGGATGTATGTACGGATGTACGTACGGATGTATGTGTATATGTACGGATGTACGTACGGATGTATGTGTATATGTACGGATGTATGTACGGATGTATGTGTGTATGTACATACGGATGTATGTACGGATGTGTGTGTGTATGTACGTACGGATGTATGTACGTGTGTGTGTGTGTGTGTGTGTGTGTGTGTGTGTGTGTGTGTATGTACGTATGTGTATGTACGTTTGTATATGTGTATGTACGTATGTATGTATTTATGTGTCTAAACATGCTTCTTTTTTATTTGTAACCCTTTGTCTTTAATTTTTGCTCTGTATGCTGCAACACCTTTTGATATTTTATCTGCTCTATTAAAGTGCAGGAGAGCTTACATCTATTTGTTTCTCCTTGTGAAATTTTGAAAGGGTTACATCTTTCAAGCAGCCGC
Organism: Percina caprodes; assembly: GCA_013375575.1. Lineage (NCBI taxonomy): Eukaryota > Metazoa > Chordata > Actinopteri > Perciformes > Percidae > Percina > Percina caprodes. The sequence goes on along the minus strand of JABXJD010000030.1, from coordinate 4,723,139 downwards.
CTTTATTTTAACTCACTGTTTTGTGTTCTTGCAATATCCTCTCACTTGTACAAGCTTTTGTCATGTCACAAGCCATGACTTCATTTCCTGATAAGCATTCATTTGTCTTGTAGCGCCACACAAAACTTAATGTCATAGTTAATCATTCATTATATATTTTAAAAGGATTCTTCATTAAACCTGGTTAGAGAGAGATAATTTTTCTATTGGTATTCACTGGGCATATGAGTAAAAATAAAGTAAGTGGGAATAACATTCAAAGGATGCCAACTGTGTTGTTTGTAGGTTCTTGCCAGTTTGTCATGTCCTTTTGTTTAGCCTGTAGAAATGAACAGCATGCTGGAGCTGTAGTCCAGTCTCCCCTCATGCACCTCCAGAATGTTAAACATGGCTGCCATGGCTGCCTCTGAATTGCTTGACTGTGTCTCCTGGGGAACGGGGAAATTGAGCCCTGGCTCTTCCTAATAGGTGGTAAAGTGTTAAGTTCCAGAGAAATGGACTGCGAATTTAACCTGGAATGGAAATTGATCCCATTACCTTGTGCTTGGGCTGCTTTCCTCCTGTAGGTAAGGGACGGGGGACGGGGAGAGAGATGAGGAGAAAAGGGAGAGCGGGAAATAGAAATGAAGGACCACCGAAAAAGAGCGGAAATGGAGAAGGGGAATGGAGAGAAAAGAGGAGGGAAAGACGATAGGACAGAAAGAGAGGAGAAAATGGAGAAAGTAGAAGAGAAAAGGCAAGGAGACAGAGTATATGTGATTAGAGGTGATAGGATGTCAGTGGGGGTTGTGTCCTGCCTGCATTGGCAGGCTGGCTGACTCTGTATCAGTGTGGTGCTAATAGCTGACTGCCACTGGGAGAGATGGAAAAAGAGTGAGGAAAAGGCAGAAGAAGGGATGATACACCTCCTGCTGAGGCTTTCCCACCAACAGACCTGCGGTGTCTTGGTGTGTTCAGCTGCTGTGAGACCGAGTTAGCAACGGTGTGGCAATGCTCAGTGGCTCAGGCAGATTTTAAAAAATAATTTACATTTTTTTCTGGGAATATGAATTCCAAACAGAGGAAATAGTATTTCAATACGAAAAAAAAGTATTGACCGGGTCTCAAATGTTATAAAAAAATCTGGTAGTAGATTTTCTTTGACCCAAAGGAACAGCGCCTTCTCTGTGCCCTTGCATAGACCTAAGTAATTTCGTTGATTTTATTAAAACTGTCTTGCACTACCCTCCATTTCATATGGCCTAATTGATTATCTTGATGTATGCTCACGCTCGTCTCTCTTTTCTGTCCACCCCGCCAGAGCCTATGCATGGCCCACAAAGGCTAGAAGTGGTGGACATCCAATCCAAACAGGTGACAGTGCGTTGGGAGCCTTTGGGCTATAATGTGACCCGCTGCTACAGCTACAACCTGACCGTCCAGTACCGGTCCAGGATAGCCGGCAAAGAGGAGACCCGCGAGGAGGTGTGTTATGACACCCAGAGCCGTGATCCTCAGCACACCATCCATAACTTGACACCCTTCACCAACCTCAGTGTCAAGCTGGTTCTTCGCAATCCAGAGGGGGTCAAAGAGAGCACAGAGCTGGAGGTTCAGACTGATGAGGATGGTAAGTGTGATCAGGTCTGAGAAGCAGTGATAAAGATTTTGCTTAACTGATCCTAGATTAGATACCTTTTTTAAAGTATGGAGAGCCAATAAGTTAAAAAAGTGAAATTCAGCCATTCAACCCAACATTCAAACACTAAATTGAAACTACAATATTTAACTATATACTAACTATTTCCTATTTTATTTATACATAATGAATAATATATTGTTTTACCTTATTTCGCCAGGCAGTTTAGAAAAGAAATAAGCATGTCGGCTCTCCGATAGCAAAAAGTCATCTTTATTATAAAAGTGACATTTTGATTTTTAGAATGGGTGGATAATTCTCACCTGATCATAAACAGCTTGCACCAAGAACAAGTTTAGGCTTCTCCAAATATTTTTAAGGAGAGCATGAGTCAAACAGCGAGCTTCTGTGTCGTATGGTTGTTTCCCCTCCTTCAAAGATGAAAGATATTCTGTATTGCCTCAGCAGACACAGGAAATGAACTCTATAGAAGTCTCAAGGAACCCCGGCCGCCAGATAACAAACAGGCTCAGCTGACGAAAAGAGAGTCTTGTCATGTCTGGCTCAGATATCTGAGGTTGGAAGCTTGAAAGTGGCAACTGTTTCTCACTATCTGACTTCTGTGTGTCTGTGGATCTGTGTGTTAAGGGTCCCATGGGAACAAGTTTACAGATAGGGTGTAGCTGTAGTTGCATTTTTGAAGATAAATCTTGAGAGAAAAACAAGAACATCTCCACATCATTGTGTTTCGCTTACAGAATGAAAGCAATTCATATGAAGGGTTAAAGGATCAGATCTCTTTGGCTGTATTTCAGTACAACATTGTGGAAGGATTAGGATTCCCACTATGGGTCCCATGGGGTTACTTGGTCATCTTTGTTTGCATACATTTTCATCTGATCCAAACATGTAGGAGTGCACATTTAATCAAATTTTAATCATGATCACAATTTTGGCTTCCCACGATCAAATTTGCGCAATCAAGCGATATTTTAAATGCGTCATTCCATTCATAGAACGCTCTGTTTTTTTTTGCAAAGCCCATCTACCGCTCTGTAAACAACTGTCTGATCATGTGCCAGTCAGAGTTGTTCCCTGCACCACGCAGCTTAGTTTCTAGATGTAGACATCACAGTAAGGTGAGGAAAATTCCACAACAGATAGCAGTCGGTTAGATGTCGGTCACAAGGTTTACCAGTTTAATAGTAAACGCAACATTTTGTCCCGGCTGTGTTGTTTTTCAGACAACAGCAGTGACCAGTGCTAGTCGGTACTAGTTAGTGTCTGTTAGCTCACAGGGCTCTAGAGAGCGACTAACATTTTTCCTCTAGGTCGCACCGGTGCACGTAATGTCCATCCGCTGCCTCTCCACAAACAAAGCAATGTTGTTCATAACGATATGGTTTAATTTTGCGTTACATGACTCATTTCTTCTGTTTGTATCTCTCTTCTTGCTTTCCGCGCAGCCCCCCCCCCCCCTTTTACTCACACACGGCCCCCCAGCAACACAGAGTGACGCAGCGGCCGCCGGTCCACACTTATGACTTTTGTCCACAGTTTTAATTATTATTTATTGTTAAGCAGCTGGTAATACAGGTTATTTGCTAATTTTAATAGCGTGTGAGACGGAGCCTGCTGGACCCATTCATAATGAGTCAGCCGCATGGTCGGCCGTCACTCTGAGTATGTACATTGCACTGCCCCTTTCTCCCTAGCTCTTTTAATCAGTTATTGTTGAAAACAAGTGAAGGAGCTTTCACAGAGATACTTTTTTTTTTTTTTAATATATCCTAGGCTATTTATTTCAGTATGGAAGTATATGTATGTACAACATACAAATTCAAGATAAGAGGAATATAGCACAATATGGATGTGAAAGCAGTTATAAATAGCCTGTGTGAGTATAAAATTAGTTTTGGTTAAAATCAACAAATAATCGTGATCTTAATATTGATCAAAAAAATCGTGATTATCATTTTGTCCATAATAGTGCAGCCCTACAAACTTGTTTTTAATTTTGCTGTAAAACTCTTCAGGGGGTGTGTTTTGAGTGACATTGACTTCAAATAATCTCACAAATTTCTATTAAGATGTGTTTGACTTTGGCTCATGGCCATTTGTGAACTACAGGTCCTTTTTTTTCCAGGAGCTTTTTATTGATTTTTTTTTTTTATGCACAAGGTGCTGGGCTAGGTAAAACATGATAGTAAAGACTAAAGACACAAAGTAGGCAATGCTTTCATCCAACCTTTATAGACATCATTTTAACTTGACAAACATGCACAGAAAATGGGGGGGAGATCCATAAATAAGTATACACGGAACTGGATTTGTTTTCCAATTTTTTTTATTTTTATTTAATTTTTTTAACTGCTACCTTGAAAAATGTGTCTGTGATAATTTCCCACAGTGCCAGGAGCTATTCCTCTGGAGTCAATTCTGGGCAGTGCCTATGAGGAGAAGATCATCCTTAAGTGGAGAGAACCAGCGCAGACCTACGGGATCATCACTCAGTTTGAGGTACACAGGCACCTGAGTTAGCAAAATGTAAGAGATACCCTAGAGTAGAAAACCGACTTCCGATATTAAGCTTTTTTTTCTCCCCCACTTCTCTGTGGATGGTGTGCATATCTTTGAGTTTCTGAGGCAGCTTTTTTCCCCAACAGTCATGTGCAGTACTGTACAGAGCTCCCAGAGAAATGTTCAAATTGATTTTTCTTTTTTTTTTTTTTATTTTATTTTATGAACCACTTTGTTTTCTTGTACTAGGACTTGGGAACTAGGTACATCTGCTATTTTGTTGACAGTCCACACAACAAAGGGTTACATTATTTCATGTGATGAGATTCATGATCACCTCAGGATGTTTAAAAAAAAAAAAAAAAGTAATATGTGTATTGATCCCATTGCTTTTCCTTTGTCACCATTATCAGGTTCAATACCGTCCAGTACTTTGATATTTGACCAAATACTAATGCCATTCCTATTAGACTCAGCTGTACAAATGCTACCATGCTAATATGCTAAACTAAGATGGAAAAAGAAAGAAAGAAAATACCTGCTAAACATCAACATATTAGCATTGTCAATGTGAGCATGTTAGTATGCTGATGTTAGCATTTAGCTTTTTGTACAGCTTTACAGAGCCACTAGCATGGCTGTAGACTCTCAGCCTTGTTCCTGAACGCTGATTATTTGCAGCTTTGTAGCCCTGATTATCACAATTGGCTCTCTCAGTACCATTACGTCTCTGTATTCTGTACATGAAGTCATAGGCCTACATTATAAAGTAATTAAAGTGCAATTGTCTTGACTATTTAAACCAGGGATTAATTTGACTGATCACATTACATCTAAGTTAAGTCTGTTTAACAGCTTAAACCTGAATAAGTTTGTTTCGGATCTCTCAAGTCTGGGTTTTTATGAAGCACCGCTCATGTGTGTTTCACCGTTGTTCATCATTTTAGTATAGAGAATCAACTGCAATCTTCCATCGTCTTCGATACCTCAACACCTGAGCGACCTCTAAAGAAAATACAAACCCTGAAACACGCCTTGAACACATATCACGTAAACGTACAAAGCAAATGTTGACATAACAGTCCACAGCCCCTTCCAGACTTGTCCAGGAGCTGCATTGAATAAGTGAGTCTTGAATAATAGAAACTAGTCTCCTCACACACACACACACACACACACACATGATATATGTACACATTGATCTTAACCAGCTTAAGGGGGAAGTAATCCTACAGCTTTTCCCACAGATTGATTCTCCTCTGTTGATTCCCCTTCTTGTCGCCATTTGTTCACGCTTGATATTTTGACTAGGTTAGCAATCGTTGAAAGGGCTGTTTCACATACAAGGAGAGCATATTGAATAGTGAAAGCAATGCAATCGGGTCATTAATGACCCAGCCATGTTTGTTCAAGTGTGTGTAGTGCAGTGTTGTGTCCTGTGCATAGCTGTATGGCACGTAGAGGTGCTGGCAGACAGCAGGGAAAAGTTTACCGCACACCTAATCCCTTTTAGTGCAACATGTTTCAGTTGTTTATCTTTTTAAAATTTCATGGTACAAGAAAAAGCATTCAGAGCAAGTGGCGTGTTTTGCATTACCACTTTGTCAGGTTCACTCATATTTACGTTGAGGAAAATGTGTTTCTCTTCATAAAATACTCACTCCAGGCTATTATATTCATAGGCTGCTGCAATTACTTCTCTCTAGGCCTCAATAGTATAGTAATGTGTCTAGTTAACGAAACAATAAGTCACTGACAATGCTGGTATTTCTTGCTATTAATATACAGTAAAGTGTCACCATAGATTTGCCAACATAACCTGGAATTACAGGATTTTATTTGAGTAAAAAAGAGTATTAATATTCATTTCACCCTGTCTTAAACAAGGTGACAGATGAGGAAAATCTAGCAACCCAGAAGCTTGCTCTAGGTGTGTGTCCCTCACACTGCTACAGTGTGACTCGGTTTGTCTCTAAGAAAATAAACGAATTCTGCCGGTATTCCCCAGAAAGTGTTTCTTATAAGTCAAGACCTTGCTTTGATTTTACATTATCAAAGGACTGAAAGGGAAATATGTACGTCTGGCAGGGCCTGATATCAAAGAGATTTCACCTCCATTCCTTTTTGACCAAGCTCTGCGAACGACATTTTGTTGGCAGCCTTTCAGACCGACATGAGCCAGCTTCTCTTTAAGAGGTACTGTATACAGCAGATTTTTCAATTATTCCTTGTTTGTCAGCCATATTTAGCAATACAAATTAAATGTGAAGTAGCATTTTGTATATCATTCATATTGTGATAAGTGAAAGCTGTGCATCACGTTACCTGTTTAGGGAAATGGCAACTATTATGAAAAGAAATTGTATTTTCAGAAAACTAAAAGTAATACTAAGTCATGCTTTTCCCCTTAAAAGCCCCTATACTTTATAAAACATGCAGCCTTTTCAAATCACTTACATTTAGATTACTATTTACTATAGGTCTGTATAAAAGGTTAAAACTCTTCTGCAAATAAAATGTTAATTAGAGTTTAGGTAACAGAAAAGAATAGGCTACACCACATGTTTAATTAACCGTTATTCAGCTTTCTTCACTCTTGTGCGAGCAAAGATGCTGTCGATTATTCAGGCATTTATATTTTATGAATGCTTGATAAATTCAACATTTACCTCCCTCAGATAGAAACACGTGAACCAATGCGATTTGAAAAGCCTAATATCAGATTGAGTAATAGTTACAAGTCCAAATTAGTTTGCTCAAATATTATTCATTATTTTCCCGTCAGTTCCATTATAATTCTAAAACCTGTCCATGTGCCCAGTGTTGACAAGTCATTTTAATTTCTCTCCCTGAAATGTTATGATATAGGATTTGGCATCACAGACTCATTCCACAGACAAAGACTAAATGAGAATGCTTTGAAGCATTTCAAAACTTGATGGACACAAATTATGCAGCACTCCTAACTCCCTTTGTGTTCCTTTTAATTAGAATTATAATGGAGGTTTTCCTTTACTAGCACAGGCGTTTCTTAAAGTGGGACTTTACAGTTATTCAAAATGGATATTAGCAAGAACACTCACCTTAATGCTTCCCTCCAGAGCTGCCTGTGTTTATTAATTGAAAAGGAATACATTAAGTGCATTTCCTCTCTCTTGAAATCACAAGCTTAAATCAGCTTTGGTTGAAAAATACATAGCTCTGCTCTTACAGTACAATCTAACGCTTCCCCTCCATAGACGTTTGGACCTCGCTAATAATGGAAATGCCAGCTTAATGCCTTGTTGACATAACGTCAGAAGCTCAGACACAAATGGGGTTTTTCCATTAATGGTACCTGCTGGACTCGCATTGACTTGGCTCGACTCGGCCGCCGTGCCTTGTCCTCCTTTTTCCATTGTAGATTAGTCCTGTATCATGCGTGACGCGAGCTGTGGCTGGTCGTCATAGCAGGAAAATGCCGTGACCTAACGCAACACAAACAGAATGTTGAAGGTGTGCTGCTTTTGATTCTCGGCATGTGACTGTTGCCAAATTGCTGGAGGCAGCAAAAAAAGAAATGCTGGCTAAACTATTTAAACACGGCGGGTTTGTACAGGACACCCCCCTGTGTGTCGCTAGCAATGATGACGTAGTGAATAGTGACGAATGGTACTAAAAAAAGTCCCTGTTAGCAGGTAACAGGGACTTTTTTTGAAATGGAAAACCAAAAAAGTGGAGTAGAGGTGAGTCGAGTAGATACCATGCAGTGAAAAAGCGGCGAAAGAAAGAGCTTCTTTTCTCAACTTAAGACTTCTGAAAGATTGCTCTGTGGCATTTGGCTTTACTGAGAAGTGCAGACTAGATGGAAAACCATTTTAAGACATTTGTGTAGTTTTGTACTATATTATACAGTGTTTTCAATATATTTTCAAATAACTCAATATCTTGTAATATGATTATATCATGTTATTGTTGTACAAAATGATATTGTCCATTAACAACACTGACAGTCTACCGCCATGCTAGTAGTTTTGTGAGGATGTAGCCTACTTAGCGTTGTGGTGCTTTGAGTTTAACACTAATGTGACCATGCTTACAATCCCAGTGTTAACATGCTGAGGTTTAGCAGGTATGGCGTTTACCATTTTCACCATCCTAGCATGCTATCATTTGCTAATCCATTTCAAACACGAAGAATATCTAAGGATGATGTAATGTCATTAGTTTGGCAAGTATTTGGTCACCAAAGTATTGCTTTTACAGTTGTGTTCAAAATAATAGCAGTGTGTTTAAAAGAAAAAGTGAATAATGCTCAAAATCCTTCGACTAGCTTTGAATTCCATATTATCAATGTATTGGGAGCACTGCACATTCAATTCCAAATCAAAACATGACCAAAATTTATCAAGTTTGTGTTATACTTTTACAGAAGGTGAAGAAAAAGGAATTTTAGACTGTTAAAAAAAATAGCAGTATTTGCATTTTTCTTTACAAACTCAAACATTTACTGTATGAAGTGAAAAAATTAAAAGTGCTTTACTTTGAATCACTGCACTAATATTTAGTTGCATAACCATTATTTCTGAGAACTGCTTCACATCTGTGCATGGAGTCGACCAACTTCTGCCACCTGTGAACAGGTATTCCAGCCCAGAACGATTGAACTACATTCCACAATTCCTCTGCATTACTCGGTTTGCCTCAGAAACAGCATTTAATCAGTTGCACTAATATTTAGTTATTTTCATAACCATTGTGCATGGAGTCGTGCCACCTGTGAACAGGTATTCCAGCCCAGAACGATTGAACTACATTCCACAATTCCTCTGCATTACTCGGTTTGCCTCAGAAACAGCATTTATGTCACCCCACAAGTTTTCTATGGGATTGAGGTCTGGGTTTGGGCTGGCCACTCCATAACATCAATCTAGTATTCTGGAACCAAGACTTTGCTCATTTACTGGTGTGTTTTGGGTCATTGTCTTGTTGAAAGACCTATTTCAAAGGCATTTCCTCTTCAGCATAAGGCAACATGACATCTTCAAGTATTTAGATGTATTGAAACTGATCCATGATCTCTGGTATGTGATAAATAGGCCCAACACCACAGTATAAGAAACATCCCCCATAACATGATTTTTGCACCACCATGCTTTCCTGTCTTCACAGTGTACTGTGGCTTGAATTCAGTGCATGGGGTCGCCTGACAAACTGTATGCAGCCCCTTTACCCAAAAAGAACAATTTTGCTTTCATTAGTCCACAGAATGTTGCGCCATTTCTCCTTTGGCAAATTTCAATTTCACTACATGTCTTTTTTTCAGAAATGGGACTTTGCGGGGGCTTCTAGCTGATTCACATAGCCTTATTCTGATTGTAACAGTGCTCATAGGTAACTTTAAGTCGTCTTTGGTTTTCCTGGAGCTGATCATTGGTTGAGCCTATTCTTCGATCCATTCGAATGGTAGTTAACCTTTTTTCCCACATCGTTCAGGCTTTGGATGCCATTTCAAGGCATTTGAAATCATTTTGGCTGAGCAGCCTATACCTTTCTGCTCTTCTTTATATGTTTTCCCCTCTCCAATCAACTTTTTAATCAAAGTCTGCTGTTCCTATGAGCAATGTCTGGAACGACCCATTTTGCTGAGTAGTTCACTGTGAAATGCACTATAACCAGCATGCACAACATTTGCTTCCTTCCTTCCTTAAATAACTGACACCTGTTTCTTTAGAGAATCAATCACCTCACTAATTGAACACAACACTGCTATTATTTTGAACATGCACCTTTTAACGAGCAGGATGCATGTCATGTCTGTTGGTTTTCAATGACTCTACAACACTTACTAGTAAATTATTTGCCATGTAGAAATATGATTTTTACCAAAAAATATGATTTATGAGGTTAGTAATGTTGGACTGCTATTATTTTGCACAACTGTAGTTCTACAAATATATGTAATTCAGCTGGTTATGTCTATGGATACACACAAAGAAGTATTGTGCAATATAAGACTTAAAAAATTGCTCTGTAGCTTTGGTAGTACTGAGTAGTGCACAGGGGAAATAGAGATTAAAGAGCACAGTAAAATGAATGCTTTGGCTTGCAGAGCCAATTGGATGCCTCTACCATAAAACATTTCAGTGTATGAATACATATCCTTTTCAGCTGAGGAGAGCTGAGTGCCGAGTACCAGAGGCCAGTATTGGAATATTAATTTCCTTCCTTCCTAGATCTCCTACAAGGCTGTGAGCTCCTTTGACCCTGAGCTGGACCTCTCCAACCAGAGTGGGAAGGTAGTGAAGTTGGGCAACGAGACCACCCACATGTTCACAGGCCTCTACCCAGGCTCTACATACTCCTTCACCCTGCGTGCCAGCACAGCCAAGGGCTATGGCCCCCCTATCATCACCCAGTTCACCACCAAGATATCAGGTCAGGAGGGTAAAGAGCATGGCCAGTCAGTGTGTGTGAATGATGGTTAATAAGTAGTGTACCATTTACCCCTGCTGGAGTTCTTTATGTCCAAATGTTTGAGTGGAAAATGGAACTTTAATATAACTTAAACAAACATTAGATAGCAATGATTTCGCTTAACTGATATCTTTCCTTTTGTCTCAAAGGGTAAATATTATCCATCTGGTGTCCAACGTAATGAAATAACAAACAATTTTACAAATAAATTCACTATTTGTTACACGGCTTTGCTGAAAACTTAATTCTGATTCATCAATTACAGCATTCTAAGGTCTGTTATTTCTGAATAACAAGCTGCTTGTATGGGCACAGTCCTGATCATAGACACTGGAGGACTATTTTTAAATCAATAAAATCCTTTTAAAATCAATATTTAGTAGGGCTGCACGATTATGGCCAAAACAATAATCAGGATTATTTTTGATAAATGTTGAGATCACGATTAATTATCACGATTATTTGTTGATTTTAAACAAAACAAATGTTATACTCACACAGGCTATTTATAACTGCTTTCACATCCATATTGTGCTACACTCCTCTTACGTTGAAGTTGTATGTTGTACATACTCACATACTGAAATAAATAGCCTAGGATATATTGAAAAAAAATAAATGTATCTCTGTGAAAGCTCCTTCACTTGTTTTCAACAATAACTGATTAAAAGAGTTAAAGAAGAAAGGGACAGTGCGATGGATGTACTCAGAGTGACGGCTGACTCATTATGAATGGGTCCAGCAGGCTCCGTCTCACACGCTATTACTCTACGAACTGGAGTTAGTTGCATTCAATAACTTCTTCTGTGGTTTTCGCCGAGGCCGCCACAACAGCAGAGTTACCAGCAGAAACACTGGTACAAATACAGGTTTGCCTCTCCTGCTTTAAAATATACAGCTGTGTTAATAATAATTAAAACTGTGGACAAAAGTCATAATTGTGGACCGGCAGCCGCTGTGTCTTTCCGTGTTGCTGGGGGGCCGTGTGTGAGTGAAAGGGCCCCCCCTTCCACTGTGGGGGGTACGTGCAGAGTAAGAGGAGAGATACAAACACAGACACGGCTTTACAGAAGAAATGGGTTATGTAATGCAAAAATAAACCATATTGTTATGAACAACATTGCTTTGTTTGTGGAGAGGCAGCGGATGCGAGGACATTAGGTGCACCGGTGCGACCTAGAGGAAAAATCTTAGTCGCTCTCTAGAGCCCTGTGAGCTAACAGACACTAACTAGCACCGACTAGCACTGGTCACTGCTGTTGTCTGAAAAACAACACAGCCAGGACAAAATGTTGCGTTTACTATTAAACTGGTAAACCTTGTGACCGACATATAACCGACTGCTATGTGTTGTGGAATTTTAAAAGTGAGTAAATTGGCTTGATGCTGACCCAAAACTGAACTGTTTTGAACTTTGCTTTGCAGTGTAGTAAAACCCCTCCGATTTGTTTTCTCCTCAGCTCCTTCCATGCCGGCGTATGACCAGGAAATCTCTCTGAACCAAACAGACAGCACAGTCACTGTCCTGCTTAAACCTGCCCAAAGCAGAGGTGCACCTGTAAGGTAGGCAATAATGACTCTCTCTCTCACTCACACACACACACACACACACACCACAGGGTAAAAAACAACACAGCATATTAAAACAACAGGAACCACTATCAGCAACAGAAAATTATCAAAGAGCTTGGGATTATCAAAACCCCAATGTGAAGGAAAGTTGCCAAGGAATTCTGTAGCTTACTATACGCATTTAATTTTCTGAGCTTTATTTGTTTGTGGATTTTGATCCTGTGAAAAGAAGCACAGCCTTTGAAGATAAGAACAAAACCCGATGCAGCCAAGGCTAGCTTTAGGACCTCTTTCCTTTACATGTCTTTCATGTACTGGGCACCCCAAGCCACCACAGGCTTCTGGGGAATGGAAGAATTCTGCCTGCTTGATGCTGTTTGTTAGCCATTATGGGGGAAGCAGTACAGCTGTACTGTGCACCATACATGCCAGGCTGTTGGGCAAAACTCATCAGTGTGGGCTTCTGGCCACACTGGCCTTGAGGAATTCTGCTTGCTTCATCTTTGTGTGTGTGTGTGTGTGTGTGTGTGTGTGTGTGTGTGTGTGTGTGTGTGTGTGTGTGTGTGTGTGTGTGTGTGTGTGTGTGTGTGTGTGTGTGTGTGTGTGTGTGTGTGTGTGTGTGTGTGTGTGTGTGTGTGTGTGTGTGTGTGTGTGTGTGTGTGTGTGTGTGTGTGTGTGTGTGTGTGTGTGTGTGTGTGTGTGTGTGTGTGTGTGTGTGTGTGTGTGTGTGTGTGTGTGTGTGTGTGTGTGTGTGTGTGTCATTCATAAATGACAACATTTTTGTAATTTGTGTTACAAGCATATATGTCACACGAAGCAATTTAAAATAAGATAAGCCTTTATAAATCCCCTGGAGGGAAATTTTTGGACTTTCCTTACTTTATTATATTAGGAATAAGATATGGGATAAATATTGGCTTGACAATTTATTATACTATATATTTTTTGTCCTCCAAACTTGAAGTACATAGTAACTCACTACACAAAGGAATCATTTTGAAATATAATAATTTCTGTCTTTTTTAAAATATGACCTTAAGTAGACAATTAGCTTAGCCTTATCTCTGGAAAAAATCAGCTAGCCTGGCTCCATCCAAAGGTTAAAAATCCACTTACTTTACCAGCGCAGAAACGTGTTGATCAGTGAGCTTTAGGGATGCTGGTAAACGGATTTATATTTTACAGATTTATATATATTTATACATCTTTAAATTGCTGCCATTGGTTGGGTTATACAGAGTAACAAAAGATTTAACGAGCGAACAAAGCTAAGGTGTTTCTGGCTTGGCCAGGGTGCCCCATCAAAAACAATCAAAAGACAAAGGTCAGTGACAGATCATGTCTGTAAGGGCAGCCCCTGTTGGTTGGCAAAAGTTTGAAGTTTTTTAGAGTGGCTTCTTAGTTAAAGGTAACAAAGGTAATAGAACCGTCAACTTGATCTACAGTTTATTGAAGGATATTAAGGTTTTTTACATCCTTCCTGCTGGTAGTAAGCAGTGCGGAGTGAATTGCCCATGCCAATATTAGAAGAAGAAAAATGTGTTAACCTCTTCCTGTGAGGAAGTGATAAACACTTATGCTCACTGTAAAACTCAATTTTACACTATCAACTCATCTGAGTCCTTTCAAGATTACAGCCTGGAGATCTTTAGTCAGGCTTGTCAGCTCACGTTTACCATATGTGCAGCTGTCCAGATTAATGCCCCGGCGCCAAATGGTGAGGCCTCAGCAAGAAAACCTGAACGATCGCTTTTTAATCTTCTCGAAGGTACAATTCAGGAGGCCTTCCTCAGGCTGCTTTTCTTTCAGTGGGCTAATTACAACCCCCTAATTATAATTAACAGGAGTGTGGTGAATTGGAGCTTTCATTAATTACGATGCTGTGCTCCTCTTTTTGTTTACCATAGGCACGCTCACCTCGCAACCAGATGAAAGAAAGTTTTCTTAGGAGATATAACCTGAGGTTTGAGACCCACCTCATTCTGTTTGATGGAGTGGAGACATTACTGTGCACTAGTGCTGTAACATAATCCTAAACGTGAGGATTGGCATCTAATCCGTTTTTAGATGGGAATAAACTCAGTGACAGTGCTTGTTTATGATTAGAGAAAGAGAAAATAATGTGTTTTGATACATACATCTAGTTTGAAGGATTATATATGTTTTAATGAGTCTCTCAAGATAATCCATTAAAAAAATGTACCAACATTCGTCAGAGTTCAGAACATGGCACAACTACAACTCAAAACTAATTGTGACATCCTTTGATCACAGCATAGCCTCTCAACGTCAAAACTTTGGGGATTTTCAGGTACAGGTTTCTTTTCCCCACCTCCTCCTTTCTCTTAAATCTCGCAGGACATTAAGGCCAGTATTCATGTGGCCGTCATGTGTGCGCCTGACGCAAAAAGGTGGTGAAGGGCAGCATACAGGAGAGATTATGATGCAGGCCTAAGACGTGATGCCTTGCATGCTTTTGAAGGTGTTTTCTACCTCCACCTCAAGTGACACATGATGCCTTTGAGAATTTAAGGTGACTCTAAAGTAGCTTACATTCAGAGGAGTTGAGTTAGGCGGTCTGTTGGGATCTGCTCTCTGGCCCATAGTGATAAATTTAGTCATCTGAATTCATAATGCAAAGTAGCAGCTCGCACAGCTCCATATCTTGAATAGTTTATCAGGTGCACGGTAGTGGCAAGGATCAAAGAAACAAAACACTCACAGATAAATAGACAAATATGTATCTGTGAGTGCCAGTGTTTTATTTCTCTGTCATCTGAATTTCCCAAGATCAAAAAATATCTCTTTTGGGTTTGAGGTTTGTACAGAAGAGAACTAGGGCCACATGTAAAAAAATGTTTAAAAGTTTAAAATCAGAAACGACAATTTTTTTTCACATGCGGCCCTAATCCTCTTTCATAGGTTTTAGATATATAACTAAGTGCCATTTCCAGCTGTGGTACATATAAAGAGATGTTTTCCAAATTGTTCAGTGACCTGGGATACTGGATAGAGTCCATGAAGTGCAAAAACTTGGAGTCATAGCTGATCCAGTTTATCTATTGAAGAGTTAGCATTTTGTCAATGAATGACTTCAATTTTACACTAAACTTAAATTTAAGTTTAGCTACTGCTCATGTTGCAAGAGTAGCTATCACATTTCTGACATGGTGGGTGGCTGAATTTGAAAACGAACACTTTATGAAATCTGTTTTAAAGCCCATATGAAATAGGGATTTGCCAAGGGAGAACACTGATCTGCAGCACTGCAGAGCAGAGCAGCATGAAGGCTGATTTGATAACGCAATCTTGCACACTGATTGGCTTTGGGAGGTAATAGAGCTCAAGACATTTGAGTTTCAAACAGCAGATGTTTTGCTGTAATACAGGAAGGGGAACACACTTGAAGATGACACGATAGCTCTGGTTCATAAAAAAATCAAGACATAACAGACAACAAACGTCCGTTTCACTCCGGCACCCTGCAGTCATGCTGAAGTCAAATCATATTTTAGATAAATCTGGGCAGGCGTTTGTCACTGCTGAGGGAGGCAGTCAATTTTTCATATTTGTGTAATTGCTAATCAGTATAACATTTCCAACTTGGATTTGGCTTCTAATCTCTTGGGACGACAACACGTAGCCGGGAACAATTTTTACCAGAGGGGACACTGTTCCTTTAAGAGGATTAGTGAACTGTCTATCAGTCATGTCGTGTTAAACTAATGTTTGCAATGGCCCCTCGTCAGGGCTACAATACGCCTCCTCATTACGTAGCATCAAAATAAATGTTCACATGCTTCTGCAGAAATAAATGATTTGAAATGGTTTCCTTATCATTCACAACACTAAATCAGACCTCTCTTTTCCTGCCATAACCTTTGCCTTAAGCAAGCTCACAGACACATGTAGGTTGACACAAAGCCATAAAATACAGCAGTTTCTGGCGTTGTAAGTAGCATTTTGAGGAAATCTGAGTTTCAGTGTAGTTTCTACCCTGTAGCAGATTATCTGTGCTCAGCCATGGACTTAAATCAGTTAAGTGATTTTCTACAGTCCTAAAATAAGCACTAACTTTCTTTGATCATGGCATAGCAAACGCTAATAGCTGTTCCTAAACGTGACACAAGTCAATGCTTTTTACGATTTAATGGCAAATGTAATCTATAGCACTTTCTAATGTGTTTGCTTTATAGCTTTAAGGACACCAGGGAACTATAAAGAGTAAGAAGACAGACTCATGGTGGAAGGATGCTGGGTCAGGAGAAGTGTTACTTACAACCGCTCTTAAATCAGACATGTAGGCATATAGAGCCAACCGATTAGCATTAGAGAGAGACAGTGATTGAAATGCTCCCCGTGCCCCTTCCCTCATCTGCTCAAACAGCCTGGAGTTCTCCCCTATCAGCCCACATGAAAAATAAATCTGGGTTTCAGGTCACAATCCAGTCGATTCCGAGTCAATCCGCCATAATTGGTTGGCGTCACGTGGCGGCAGAGCTGAAATCTATCGGGCAGCAAGGCTGGAGGAGGCCTAATTGGTGTCAGCTCAGGTTGCAGCGCTACTGCAGGAATACAGGTCTGCCCTGCTGGCCTCTTTGGCAGACCACTTTCAAAAGCTTATACCATTCTGCTCATAGAGCTTCTGCCTTCATTCTTCTTCTCTCCTTGTCTTTCCATCTTCTGCTCAGGTAAAGAAGTCAAGGATTTTAGCAGTTTTGAAATCAAGTATAATTACACACTTTTTTAAAGAGGCATGTGGTGTGAGCTGTGGGTTTCCCCTTTCAATCTTTGAGCTGTGCAATTGTGAAGGTGTAGTTGGCTGTCACCGGGACTAGTACCTAACATTTAGCTGAACATGTTCATCACTTGTCTAGCAAGATTGTGGATTGGCTTAACAGCATTGCTAATAAAATGAAAAAGAAGGTTTTATCTGGTAAATTTATGAAAACCTAAAGAAAATCAGTGCTACATTTTAATCAAATACTGTCTTGCAATTTTTAAGTTACTTTGAATACATACATTTTATGCTACTTAGTGCTTCTACTCTACTACATATTTATAGGAAATGGTGTTCCTTTGATTATAAGATTTTATATGCAAATAATATGATCCGTTTATAAAATATGATTGATTGTTTGAGATGGGCGGATAAATTTGCACCTTGACCAACTACAACCTTGAAGTACAATTTACATAATTTTGCAACAATAATAATATAATACTGGAACACTGACAGGGGCCATTTTATATAATAACTAGATGTACTTTTGATTCTTTAAGAATCATTTAGCTGCAAATGCTTTCAATATGTTACCTAAAAAATACAAAATCAAGACTTTAACTTGTAATGGAGTATTTATACACTGGTATTGCTACTTTTACTTTGAGTAAATTATTTGAAAACTTCTTCCATCACTGCATAATCATCAATATTGTTTCTTTTTTTTCTTTCTTTTTTTAAATCAATATTAATGTTAAGTAATTTGCGATTCCCTGTTTGACATCAGATCAAATGAAACATTAGCTATAAAGGATGTTTTGTTCTTGCTATCAAGGCTTAGATCATTTGTTGTTGTTTTTTGTGTTGCTCATTCATGTCATACTAAATCAAGAAAATGACTAAATGACTCTGGTCTGTCAAAATGACTCATAATGTAAATTGTGAACTCAGCATGAGGTGACAAGGTGTCAGCTGCTCAAAGGCACATTAACATGACAGCAGTAATTAACAGAAAAAAGAGGAACCATTGCATTTTCATATCGCCAACATTAAACTTGAGTCACGTTTTACATTTCATAAGCAGTTGAGGTGAAAATACTACAATATATCAACCACAGGGGATCAAACGCAGGGGAAGTGTGCTTTTTGGAACATTGTATGTGCATGAATCAAGCTACCCTTGTAATATGCTTTAAATGAAAACAGCAAAGTTTGACACTATATCTTACAAAGATGAACAAAACATTTTTATTAAATTGCAAATTTATTTTGAGCTAATTTTTTGTTTTCTTGCAGCAGTGAATGTTCTGTGGAAGAGAAACAGTGGTTTAGATTTCCACATTACAAGAGTTCTTACCCTTGGAGCCTCATTGCCTGTGGCACTCAGTATTTTGCCTGAGGAAAGGCAGTACCATTCACACTGTGTCTATCATTAAGTCATGGCACAGCCACATCATCATATCATAAGGAGCCACCTGGGGGGAGCCAGCTTTTGTTTTTATTTCACTATCTGCAGATTGATTTGGAATTTAAAATACCAATATGGGCAAGCTATGAGTAAGTGTTCATTGAGGCAGCAAAACAAAAACATAGTTAATGGCCGTCATTTGTACAAGGCATTGCTGAATTCTAAAATAACAATATAGACATGCAAAGCCTTTCTTAGGATATGTGCTGAAAATGCATTAAACCCAATGGGTACAGCACTATGATTGACAGCAGATATAATTCTGAATAGTTTCTATTGTCCCATAGCGTATATCAGATCTACAGTGTTGTGGCTGAGGCCTCATCACTCATTTTTCTGGAGCTCTGCAGCTACTTAAGGGGCTCCTATCATCTACTGTCTGCATCTGCCCTATGACCTCTGCTTTCAATAGGGGACAGTAATTAAAGGCTGATTTCTCCTGCAGTCTCCCAGCAGGATTAAATATTTCATCACTTTCCAACCCAGCACTAAATAGAAGAGCTCTGAGGAATTGGGACACACCCACCAAGAGCAAAGGGGGATTTTCTAATGACACTGCAAGCACCTTATGATAAATTATAGGGTTAAAGAGCCCATGCTGTACACACAAGGGGACACTTAATCATACTCTACCAACCGCGGGGAACAATTGATCATTTCCATGCTGTTTGTACAGCAACTGTACAGCTTAAGAGTACATACACTACAGTGCAGATTTGATATTCTAATAATGTTTAGGGTCATTGAAGCTCTACATCCTGCCAGGCCTTACCCATTGTAATTTTTTATTTTTATTTTATGTGACATGCTTCACAGTGATTTAAATGGTTGTTTGCAAAATAGACTTAAGTAAAATAGACCACTATTTTCAGATAGCAAACCCATAAAGAGAGCAATGTACAAGTGCATTTATTTTTAATTCTAATAGATCTAAGCTGTGATCAGCACAGCTCTGCAAATTTTTTTTGTTGTCAAATGTACAACAATTACAGAAGCAGTTGTTGGCAATGAAAATGCTGAGTCTCATCCACGCCACAAAGTGGGACCACATTCTTAAGAAAAGAGCGGCCTAGCAAGTTCAAATGTCGCCTAGCACTGCCTATCAGTGGAATAATATTGTCGCCCTTGTGATCATGCTTGCATGGGTGTCCTGGTGCATGTGCATGAAACAAACAGAACGGACACCCACTCTTTAGAAATTGCTCCATAGCGCTACTAATGGTCAAAAACTACACAGGACGTTCAACAATGTGCAAATTATTTATTAATTAATATTTGTAAACATATCATCCAATTATGAAAAAAGAAATGTGCTAAAAGCCTTAATCAGCTTTCCAAAACTAGAGAACCAGAGCATTTCACTTTGTAGAATTAATTTATTCATTCATTCATTCATAAAAGCCATGCATTCATTCAGTGAGTAGTTTAACTTTGCTCTGTCTTTTGTAATAATAACTTGTTTGCGTGACTCTTTTGGAAATGGAACACTAGTCCCCAATCATAGCTGGTTATTCTCTGTGGCAGCTGTAAACAGACTCTTTGTCACTCAGCGACTGAATAGATTTACCAGGTGGATGCAAGATGCATACTAACATGAAAGTCTATAAGACAGTCAGTCTCCCCCTCAAGCTAAGTGGCCGGCTCAGAGACAATGTCATCTCTGTCAGAGGCACAGAGGGCTGCAGTTTTCAGCTAGCTAAAAACCAGGCTCAGATGGCGAGGAAATGGAAAGAGTGGTTAACCTTTTCAGTTGTTGAATAATGAAAATATAATTAACGTCAGGCCTTGTTGCATCACTGCTCATTTATCTTGCACTGTATTTTCGGTCACTTGGATACACAAGTGAATTTTGTTAGTTTATCAATTTGATAAGTTTATTTAATGTCAGAATACTTTGTTGCCATTTCTTCAACTCTACAATGGATTTTTTTTCCCTTTGTCAACAAAGTCTTGTGATAAACTGCACCACTTTAGCCTTACAATTCTAACCTTAGGCTAGCAGCCTGTTTTGTAACCTGTATACACCAAAAGAAATCACAGAAGGGTCTCAAAATGTTGTGATTTATCCCAGTTTATATTGACTTTATGCACAAAGATGTGTTGAAAAGGAAACTGCGATGAAGCAGAGATGACGTGTTTACACACATTGTTTGTTGTGTTTTTTATGTATCCTGTGTTAATACATTTAAATGATCATGTACTATATTGTATTGCTTTGATTTAAAACTTTTAATAACCAAATCTGAAATGGCTGGATAAAAAAGGAATTATCTATCCAAAAATCTCACGTGTAAATAAAGAATAATTTCTAGAGACTCTGTGTACTTTGAGATTTGGAGCTTTGCAACATGCCTTTCTGTGCCATTCATAAAAGGGTCATTTTTAGACAAAATAAAAATTGCCTGCAATGCCAACAGTGCTCGGCAAGCGCCCGTTTGGCCCATTGGAGTCTGTTAATTCTGTTTGTGTCCTGTGTTTGCAGTGCATACCAGGTGGTGGTGGAGGAGGAACGTCCACGCAGAGCACGAGGCACAGCAGAAATCCTGCGGTGCTACCCGGTTCCCATTCACTTCCAGAACGCCACGCTCCTAAACTCTCAGTACTACTTCACTGCTCAGTTCCCTGCTGGTGGCATCCACTCACCCCAGCCCTTCACTGTGGGGGACAACAAGACCTACAACGGCTACTGGAACGCCCCTTTGCTGCCTCAAAAAAGCTACAGCATCTACTACCAGGCTGTCAGCACAGCCAACGGGGTGGGTGTTTCTAAAATGTTTATTTTATTCATGCCAATTCAGTAAGTTAAGCCAAAGCTGCGTGGTGTTTCCAAATGAGACATTTTTGAAACCCAATGGTGGAAAACAACCAAGTCCCAACCATCCAAATTTCTTGTAAGGGAGTATTGTGGTGAGTATTACTTTAAGTAAAGGATCTGAATACTTATTCCACCACTTATAACCAAAGAATAAGAACAAAGATGACAAAAGAAGCAAAAAAATAACACTTTCTCTAGATTACATATTCTGTTTTGGGTGCCAAGTTGACAGTTTATTGTTTGACAGCTTGTCTTAAAGTGCTGTCCTAATAAGTACATACTGTACCTCAGCAACTAGACAATTACATTATTGTAATATATTTGTGTACTTAATTCAATGAACTTCAAACACTAAAAACATACATGCACCTTTAAAATTACTGTAGCATACCTCTCTTTTTAAGTCATATGTACACCTATCCACATGAGTGCGTACCTATATGAAACAATGCTAAATATTATGGTAGGTTAAATGAGAATGAAAGGCTGACAGATTGATTGACTAGGGGAGGGACTGAAGTGGCTGAGTACAGAAGTCCCTCACTCTACGCAGTAGCTGCTGTTAACTTGTAGGCCTATATATTATAGGTGTAGTTTAATTTAAAATAAAACAGTATTTTATAAACTACATGTATTTTGTGTGCAAAAATCTTAATCTGTAAAGTAACTAGTAACTAAAGCTGTCAGATTAATGAAGTGGAGTAGAAAGTACAATATTTTCCTCTGACATGTAGTGAAGTATAAGTATAAAGGGGCATTAAAAGAAAAGACTTAAGTAAACTACATGTAACAAATTTGTACTTGAGTAAATGTACTTAGTTACATCCCACCACTGCTGCTAACATACTGTAGCCAGACATGTGCATGCAGCAGCACAATTGCATTTGGCCTCTGAGAGATGTGATAGTACTCTGGTGGGGTGTAACAACAGCACTGTCTACACTCTTAATAGGCTACAACAGGGTCAAGTGTGGGGTGCAAAGCTTTATGTGGGGAAATGCGCTCTCCCTCCATTACTCTGGCCCTGTTGTCCTGCCTTTTCTTATTGAGCTTTATGCCAAATGCCAGACAAGCCTTTGATCAACTGCATTTAAGAGAGGCAGTTGTCCCAGCGGCAGCTAAGTATGGGAGGCAGGAAGCAGCAGTGGGGTTACCGATCATACAGGTCGCAGCCTCTGTCATCAAGTGGCACTTGGCGAGGCCCTCCCACCACGGCAGACCGGTCAGTGGCGACTTCAAGAGTCCCACCGATTGCAGTCCTGAATTAAAATCCCCATAAACAGCCTCTTTGAGAAACACCAGCACGTCTTTAAGGAGGCAATTGAAATAACATGTGCTGCAGGACTGAATCCAATTAGCAAGTGTGCTCTTGAGAGTAAAGCATTGGCGATCTGAAACTTTCCAGGTAGATGAATGGCTGATAGTGCTCTTCCAAAAGGACAGAGTCCCTTGTTGACAGCATAAAGCTCTGTCTCTGTGATGGACATTATTTTTTTATATTCAATGTGTTGATTTACAGCGGCATGTTCACACTCTTTTATTAAGCTATCACTGTCAGTGGATAGTTCTGCGAGCTTTAATTAATGTCTAATGATATTGGAGTGATTTGTTTGAGCCTTTTAAACATAATTAGCACTTAGATAAGGTGAGTGCCATCAAAACATAGAATTTGTTTAGCCTTCTAGTCAAATAAAAATCTAAAAAACTTCTGGTTATGTTGCCTTTAATAAAGGGACCATCTGACAGCAGTAATGTGAATACACATGCACCCAGGATCACATGAACATTGATGCTGTTTTTTTTGTTTTTTCCTTCACCTCTTCATTATACCTCTCGTGGCCTTGAAATGATGTCTCTCCCATGTGTAGTCATTGCTCATTGGACAGCTTGGCTGCATCAAACACAGGGACACAGCTCTCATGTCTTTTGTGTTGTAGTACTTATTGCCTCGCCGTTCCTGTCTGTGTCCTTTTTCCTGTTCACCAGACCATTGTTGACAACAAACTTCTCTGCCAGCAGCGAGAACAGTGTTTTTTTTTTGTTTTTTTTTACATGTTGTTGAAGGCTGTTGTCAGGGCTCAAACTCTATTACATATTCAGAAAGGCTCCCTGACGTGTCATTTCGGAGCCCTGCATGCTGGGATGGTGTCGCTTGTCACAGGGCTCAGGTTTCTCCACAGTGGCTGACCACCTTGAGCCACAGGCTGCCAACAGATCTCTGTTGGCTGACAAATCAGCAGCTCAGCACCACTAATCTGTGCTGTAGGCCCGCTCGCCTAACTGCGTTTTGTGTCACAGTCATTGAGCTCAACAGATGATAGGGGACAGCGTGATACTGACGGAGCTGTTTTGTTGTAACCATGAGTTGTAACCACGAGTGTTGTGTGTCTCATGTCTGTGTATGTGTATCGTATTAAACTCTGATCCTCTTCTTTTTCTTCCCCAATCCTAAATGTTTGTGTGCACAGGAGACCAAACTTGATTGTGTCCGAGTAGCCACCAAAGGTAGGAATACATCAGATTGATGTTTACTGTATGTATTTCTTAACAGCACTTGCATATGATGTCTGAGAACTAACCAAATAAACATGAAATTGATATGAACTGGCAGTCACATTGTGACACTCAATCTTCATAAAGTGTGTTAGCTGTAATGTGTTACTATTTGTAAGTTTCTTCACATTAAAACCTTGTCAAGGAATGTGTTTTTCCATGACTGGAAGGCAGCCTGTTTGCCCATTGAGGTCTGCAGGTACTAACTATGCAGCCGTACTTCCTGCTCCACACATTAAAAGTGATGAAGTCTAAGCACCATTGATCCGAGAGCAGAATTGATAAGGCCAGAGGGAGCCCTAGCCACACTCTCTTCTGAGCCATGGGGGGTCCTGTGACATGCCCCGACAATCTTGTATATTTTGCAGCTCCACTATAGATTTTGTGTGGAGTTCTAGATATCTCCATCCACATGGCTCAATAGGCTGAATTAAAATGGCACATATCAGAAGTAGAAGGATCCTATATAAGCAATTTCTCACCTGAAGGGATACATTTACATGCACTATGTTTGGCTCACACAGATATGAACTGTGAAATGATTGTGGTTGCCAACTTTGCTAATCAAATTGTGAATGTTGTAATGTCTTTCTCTGCCTCAACATTGCATGATGATGGGTTTGGCTGTTTTCAGCTTTAGTGTGGCCTGTCTCTCTCAATGTGTCTTTCTACTGCATGCTATCCTGGATCCACTGACTCCACTCAGCCGCCATACTCGTGACTCAGCTCACAACCCCCTACATCCGCATCGCTCCAGCGGCTGGCGACAACCAACTAACAGGTCAGACCAGTAAGCTTGCACATTCTCTCACCGTCTCAGTTATTCTCTCAACAACTGGGCTTTACCCACTATATGTTTAGTATGGTGGCCATACTGACAATTCCCTCAAAAGGAAAACAAGTGGCATATTATTGCATGTGTGTGGTTTTGTTTATTTCCCTGCTATCTGCATAGAATCCGTGTGATTAGACTCTCAGACATTGTATTTTAACTTCATCTTCTCAATATTACTAGACATGAAAGACCTGTTTGAGGTGCGATTTCCATTTGATCTGTCATTGTTGGAGATTTTTGACAGGAGTTAATCCCCTTTTCATGAATATTTCTCATTATCTTTAGGAGATTAAGTGTTGGTTGCTGCAGTTGCGACAACTATAAACACAAAAGGATGCTGTAGTGCTCATCGTAAAGTTCTGGAGAGTTTTAAAGAGTGTAGTGGTGTCTAATTATTACAATTCTGCTCAGTTTCTACTTGTGTGTGAATCTCACATTTTCTCAGGCTAGAATGGAAGAGTATTAACTTCTAGCAACGAACACACAACACTCAAAGCTCAAATAGGAATTTTTCACTGACAGCATTTCTGTAATATTAGCCTGTAACAGTATAGTGGGACAAATCTGCTCCATCCGTCCAGACTTAATTGTTAATATGTCACCTGTCTTGAAATCTCTGTTTAAAAAAACATATATCTAAATAAAGGCCTGGCTGTTGATAATAACACACCAGAGCAGGAACAATATGTCACAACCAGTCCAGGATAAATATTTACCTTTTTTTGATAGTGTGAGAAAATGGCAACGCTGAGGAGAGTAGGAAGCTCGCTCTAACAGATTGGTCTGACATAACAATTTATCATTCTAAATTTACCCCTGGTGACAAGGAATAATGGTGTTGTTCAGGTGGACAGTTGTCATTCCAGGAACGTTGCTTTCCTCAGAGGGCCTCTTATCGCTTCCCAGAGAGCAGATGCTGTTAAAACAAGACCTTCTTTTCCCCCCCTCCGTCTCTCTTTGTGTCTCATTGTTGGCTATCTCATCCCGGACTGATACTTAATGTTTTGGTTATTTCAGAGTTTTTTTTTTTATCTTCTTGGGTATTATCTTTCCCGCCCTTCATCCTACATTTCTTACAGCCCAGCAACCATTTGCCCCAAACATGATTAACCAAGGGTAAAGACGGTGCAAGCTTATCTCTCCCAGTGCAGCTTCATCCACAGAGCGCTGTTGTCCACTCAGGACGAAGCTAAAGGTGGAGTCTTCAGGACAATAGGGAGTCACTTACATTCAAAGTAAACATTGCTCTGAGCCAATACATTTATTGATATTTATGTATTACAGAATATCAGTGTATTGAATAATCAACTTCAGTCCTCCACAACCGGGACATACTGAAAGCATGGATGTACACTCTGCAGTTTTAGGCTCATGTAGAACAATAGCAAATGGTCATTAAATGTTGCCCTTTTTTTGTTTGATCTTTATGCATTGTGATGTTTTTCAGGAGCAGCCACTCATAAACCTGATGCAGTGGAGCCAGAGAAACAAACGGACCACACCGTGAAGATTGCTGGGGTCATTGCTGGCATCCTCCTCTTTGTTATCATCTTCTTAGGTGTGGTACTTCTCATGAAGAAAAGGTAAGCTTTTTTTCTTACTCGTTGAAATACTACTTCAGATTTGTGAAGAGGTTTAACTGACTTGCAGAGTGCTCACAAATAAGCAGTTTCTGTTTCATCATTTTGTATATTTCTCCCTCAAACGGTAGTATTGTCAGTGTCTTACTAAATAATTAATTTGATCATGTTGATACGCCCCATTAAGGCTGTTTACAGCCATGAGATACAGTGTGCCATGAAAAATTAATCCGTTTCCACGGCACCCTCTAACAAATGTGCAGCGCTTCAATGACATTAGAATGGGAATAGGAAAATTGTTTTTTGTCGGTGTGAAGAGAGGCAGAGAGAAGATAAGAAAGAAAATATGATGAAAAGGCTCAGAAGGGAAGAGGATGGCCACATAGCTGAAGGCTAAGTTTACATTAGCCCTGGACCTCATACTGAAAAGAGGTCCTCTGTACATATTCCAGCTATCAGGGAAGCTTAAGCTCAGCAAATATCAACCCACGTTTGTCCACAGCAAGCCCTGAAATAAAACGTCAGTTCCTGCAGAGATTATTTTGGCTGACACAAGTTGGTTTCCTTTAATATCTCCATTGTGAAAAATAAAATAAATAAATGTCAATATTTCAGTATAACGTATTTTCATTAGCTGCACTTTACTGTAGGTTCTCCAATAGATAGATACAGTGCCTTTCAAAAAACCTGTTTTACTATTGTGTTGCATTACAACCTGTAATTTTAAATGGATTTTTATTTGGATTTTATGTAATGGACCTACACAAAATAGTAAAAAGTGGCAAGAGTCTCACAGGGCACCATTAAATTCGTTATTACAAAACTGTACTACTTTGGCAAGGCACCATAGCTTGTGTCAATTTAAAGAGTAAATGTCAGTATGGAGTAGATGAGTATGGAGGCGTAGTTATGTACTAATATAATCACTATGTTCCATGTTTATTTTTGATAGTATATACGATTCTTCATTTACTACAGCAGGCCCTGTTTGTGTAGCACAGCGATCAGTGGGTGGGTGTGAAAATCAGCACCCAGTAATGGAATTGTTTTCAATTAGCCTTAATCAAAACAGAGATGGAGATGACTTCATTGGTTGAATTTTGCGTAATTTACTCTTATCAACAGGGAATCTAAGTTGTGTTTAGACATTCAAAGCACTCATTAAGTTGCACCTTGAAGGTCAGATATGGTGATTTTTTTTATAGGTGTATAAAATGATGTGTTTATAAACGTTTCCTCTAATTTGCCATCACATGTTGAAAACCAACTCAATATCAAAATAATTAGTTTCAACTGTATGGAGCCCCCCTCTTCCCCCCTTGCAAAGCATGACATGACTCCAAGCGATCACCTTTGCCCTCATGATCACTAGTTTACCTCCACGTATGCCACCATATCTGATTTTGTTCATTTCTACTCTTTTTTCAAACATTAATATATTTTTACTTTTTCTTTCCTTTTCATTCCATCCCCTCCCCTCTTCCACTGCTTAAATCCTACCACCACCCCACTCGGCAGAAGAACCTATCACTCCTACACTTACTACCTGTAAGTAACCACTTTGTGTAATGTTAGTGCCATGCTTCTCACCCACACACTGTTTCCCATGCATGCAAAGAGCCATGTCAGTCTCCTCCTGCTCAGAGTTATTACAGAGGCCCAACTGTAATCTCTGCTGGCGGAACAGAGGACGCCACTCCAATGCATCTCCACATGATGAGCACATCATACTGTATGTCACATTGGCACCACTTCTGACGAAAGCATGCAGACGCAGCTACACCCCCACAACATCATCCAGACACAGAAATGTTATTGCAGACATAATTTCTGCAAGATTTTAAGAAGTTTGTTTATCAAACGATGAACTAAGCTGCCTTAATGATTGCACGATATCTAAACTCCTCTTGTGAAAGAAGAAAAAAAACCAATGCAGGAACTACTGCATTTTTACTGAGTGTGAATTTTTCATTCGACTCCAATGATTTCATTTCGGTTGACTTGTCAAAGTTAGATTTTTTGAAGTGCCTATCAAAGGGAATCTATGCTTTAGTTGTGCCCAGAACCTCAATGAGTTAATACAAATATTTCACTGTGTGTGTGTGTGTGTGTGTGTGTGTGTGTGTGTGTGTGTGTGTGTGTGTGTGTGTGTGTGTGTGTGTGTGTGTGTGTGTGTGTGTGTGTGTGTGTGTGTGTGTGTGTACGCACTCTGCAAATGCAAAAAATCCAATCAATAACTCTTTGTTGGATTGACCCTATTTATAAGTATTACACTGAAATTATAAGCATGAGCTACATTATTTTACCAATTTGGCTTCATATGCATGTGATCATTTCTTTTTCTCTACCCCTACTCTACCATCTCATTCTGTCATCAAACCATCTCAACTCTCAATGCCTTTTTTCCTTTTTTTTTAGCATGTTTATTTGGGTTATTGCACATCCATTCCATTGATTCTATGGTGATGGTGGAGTTGTGTCTTTAGCTGAGAGGACCATTTGCATCACTACTGAACAAGCTGACGTGATCACAGAATAGCCTCCTTTCTATTTTGAAGACTCAAACATCATAAAACAATAGGTGTAGCGCTGCTATTTCGCTCGTAATAGAACAGATGATTCCAAATCTCACCCCTCAATGGTAAAGAAGCTTATTCTGCAGCTCTGCCTTTACTGCTGTAGCTCATAGGCTCCCGCTGTACGGTCTTTGTGATGGATGCCTAATAATCTGTCTTGAGATGGCTGCGATCAGAGGAGAGAATGGAGGCTGCCTCACATCAAAGAACACCTCAGAATACACCTGGAGATAATACTACTTTGAATACTCTGCTTGTCACTCATATTAGATCACAGCTGTCTTGGATGGAAAGCCCCAATGACTTGGAGGGGTAGTGTCATCAAAGCTGAGCATACACGTTGACCGAGCAAAGCAGGGAGACATGAGGTTGTTACAAAAAACAAAATGTACAAATCAAAAATATCAGTTTTGTTAGTTTACATGCAAGTTGTGTTTTTTTGGATAAGAGGACATGATAGTGTTCTTTTCACAAGAAGTTAGGGATTTATTAGTGTAGCATGAATCAATGGCTACAATAGTTAATGTTTTAGACATGCGTTTTAATGATGATTATAAAAATGATTCCTTCATTTGAAGGACATGACGCCTTAAAAAAGGGTTTGTTTAGAGGTGTGTTTGCTTTGATTTACAGTTTTAATTGGATATTCTGGCATTAAACACAACACAATGCGTTTGAGCAGTTAAACCAAATTACTTCCCTTCAAAAAATGAATGTATGGGGCTGGGGGTTATTAACTTTTAAAAAGAAGGGAGAGAGCAATTGTTACTCCTCTCTGAAGCTGACAAGATAACAACATAATATACAGTTGTATAAGCTGAAGGAGTAATGATCCCTATTGAGAAATGTGCTGCATGACAGCTGCAAATACTAATAGAAAATAAGAAACACGCTTAAATAAATAAGTTACCAGAGGACCTCAGATTTCTGGATCTCTGTAACAAGTGGTATTGTCCTCTTTTCAGCTATAAGGATGTTCAACACTAGGCCTGCATCACAGAAAAAAAACAATAATTATCTATGAGGCCACTAACAAGTGATAAAGCTGTGTATCATTTGTAATTGACGCTCAAAGTTATGCTGGAGTGAGCAAGGATATCCCATTCAATACTACAACCCCTCCCACCTTCTCTTTATATCTGTCTCTTGTGTCATTCGTGGTAGGCACAACGAAGCAATGCAAGTGAGGGGAAAGCAAAAGCGTGTTAGCTCTTTGGAAAGACAATTTGTGCCTTGAGGTGAAAATGACAATAGAGTTGCTCTTTAGAACAGGTGTTTCATTAGTGTCTAAGCTCAGCTAACAACCACATATAACAAAAATGTTGCATAAACCCAAAGTTATATTAACAAATCAATAATAAACTGCTTTCTTAAGATGCTCTCCTCTGAAGTGATCATCTGCAGTTCTGCTGACATCCTTGTTGCCAGCGATGAGATTACAACACCTCTATGATTGATGAACCCCATTAATGCTCTCAAGCATTCATCAAAGCCTTTTAAAGGCATGAGAACATCCTGCAGTCGCCAAAATATGCACTTTGGGTACGTTGCCAGGGGTGGCTGAGGGTGCTACCTCGCAACACAACATCAGTCAGAGCACTCATTAGGGATGCAGTTACATGTGTGATCAAATATATGACCGTTTTTTAATCAGGTGGCCATACCGGCCGCTGTGCCTGCCGCTGGTGGGGAAAAGAGACAGATCAATGGCATAGGGCAAGGGTTGCGATTGGGTCTTTATTCCCATGGGAGTTAGATTAATCTATCAAGCAGCAGGCATGTTAAATACAAGCAAACGTACTGCAGTACTGACTGACTGATTTGTCAGGCTTGTCTAGTGCTCCTCAGGTATGTGATCTGATTTGTAGATGTCTTGTATATAATTAACCAATATATGTTCTTCATCTTGTAGAGTAACATTAAACTAATCTCAGTGGAAAACCTTTAAAAGTTTCAAATGTAAAGAAAAAAAAAGGACAAAATTGAAAACTTTTGGGATTAAACGGCAAGACAGAAAATAGTGATTTTTATTAAGTATAAAGCTTTATTGTATTTAAAAGTTACCCATTCTACAGATTTGTATTGTAAATCCTGTATTTTAATGTCCCTTGATAGCCTGAATAAGGTTGGAATGTTTTTTGCTACCCTTATAGGTAAAATGAAATTATAAAAATTTGAAAGACATAATATCTACTAATGAATCTAGTCTATTAATATTGGTGTTTTGCTGCTATGTTACCGCCTGCTGTTTTATTATATCAGCTCATAAAAAACAGTTTCATCCAGGAGAAACAAGTTCCATTTCCAGTTGGCAGGTGGTCACTTATAACATAAATCCCTGGTGTGATGAGTGCATACATTTTATTGAGTGGCCCTGATGGTAAACAAACCACCTGTATGCCATTTACTGTGCTGTAATTTACTAAACTCTTGCAGTGATGTATTAAAGAAATGCTTAAAACGCCTCCTTTTTTAACTGAAAACACACAGAGACCTATAAATCATCATTCATGGGGCGCCTACTAAACGTACCATGTATAACACAATGTGCTCAGGGCAAACACCTTAATTAAATCTTACAAAGCCGAACATGCAGCAAGAATCACATTAATTGGTACAAGCCTTGCAGATTTTTGCACCTACGAGCTCTGAATGTTGATGAGAAAGGGGCAAGAAGAAGAGCAGTTTAAGCAGGGTGAAAGGATGGCATGCATTGAATGATGAGTTTTTAGTGCATAAATTTTAACGTGTCATTTACAAAGCATCCATCTGTCACGGGTTAGCACTTTACACAGTTGCTTTCATCAGTTACTAACTTAACTGTATATATCTTTTACAGGAACAATACAGACAGCGCCATTCAAAATAGTGGAACAATTTGAGGGGAAGAAAACTTCTGATATAGAGCATAAATATTCATTCTTGTGACAATAAGGGGGGTGTTAGTGTGTGTGTGTGTGTGTGTGTTTTCTACATTATATTGTTTAAAAAAAATAAATCAAGCAGTCAAGTTAGCAGATAAATAGTATTGTGTGTCACTAAATAGTCTGCATTCAGAAATCAGTGTTTGTGCAATTTCTCTTGCTTAAGTAAATTGATAGATAAAGGAATGGATGGATTGAACTATGATGGGGGGGCAGACAACCTCCTGGAAAAATGTCTTAAAGGTGGAGTGAATTTGAAATGAGACACAGTGCAAAGAACTACTAAAATGTCCCCACTGTGTGAATCAAAGACGCTTCTGTTGCCCCTCCCAGCTGCACGTCAGTCATCTAACACACACACAGACTCACACACGCTCATGCACTGCGAATGTGTGTGGATCGTCTAATGAAGCTTTCTTTGTGCCAATGTCACAAGGTTTAGGCTGCTCCAGCACCAAAATAAGGCCCACCATGCTGAGCTCGAGGTTTTGAAGCTCTTGTTTTAGAAGTCACAGCAGCATCTTCTCCCACAGAACAGAGCTTCTGGCAAACACATACAGACATACAAGTCATGCAGCTTCTTTTTGGTTGTAGCTGAGCTCATGGAGTTCGGAGCTCTGCTCACTTAGATCCCAGTTACACCACGCCTGTCATGTACAGAACTGCAGACAATCCCTCTAATGAGAGTTGCTTAATATAGTCACCTGGAGTGTTTGCTCTGTCTTTACTTCTACAAACACCTCTGCCATCTGTCTGTTTCGTCCCCCTTCATATGCACATTCACTGCTGTTCAAAGAAATGTCTTTTAATTGTTGGGCAAGCCTGTAAGTAATCAGTCCTATAAAAAAAATGTTGTTAGGATCTTTTCCCGTGCAGCTTTACGCTATCAGAGGACGGGAGAAATGGCAACATCCTTCAAGATGCACAAACCCTCTACTGTACACTTCCTTGTACTGTTTCTGTCAGCACATCAGACCCTGTAAAATAGTCATCTATCATTATATTTTCCCCTCTTCCAAATGAGGCGAAAATAGTATGCCAATTAATCTTCATCCAACACCCATGGTGCCTTCAAAACATCCCAGTATTACTGATGCTTTGCTCATTTTGGGACTGATGTCTGTGCAGCCTTGTTTATCTCCAACACTTCAGTCCAGGAAAGCAGAAATCCAAGTCCTAACAGAAATAAAAACAGTTTACATTATTAAAACCTGGATTATAGTAGTTCTTAATAGGCTTCTCCATGAGTGCACACACAGTGCCAAATCAGTCTTAATATTGCCTGGGGTTCATCCAGCTCCCTCTCCCTTCCTCACTTCTTCCTATTACAATATGAAGCTAAAATGTAAAAAAAAAAGAAATTGCCATTTTGTTCCTGACTCTAATTGCAGATTAAAGACAAAAAGTAAGTCCGACAGATGAAAATGTCACTACTTTGTCACTTTGCTTTCTGAGAAACGGATCCGCTATTAGACTCACGTCGCGGCCTTCAGAGCAAATGACTGTTTGAAGGCAGCGGGGGCTTGTTGCCATATGGCACCAGACAGCGTCAAAATTGAATAAACAGAGGAGATTTGCGAAAACAAAGCAGCAGGAGTGCATCATTAGATCGCAGTTGTCCATGAGAGAGACTGCAATTCAAATAGGCAGAGGGGTCACACAGAGAGTAACAAAGTGCGAGGATCAGTGTGAGGGCTGCCATAGTTACTTCTTACACCGCTCGCTCCCCTCCAGCTACAGAGCAGCATCAGCGAGGGCTGTATATTATAGTACAGTATGTTCCCGCTCAAGATGTTTGACATTTTACTATTTACTGAAACTTCTGTGGAAATATAATAGGTTTAACTCCCCAGAGTGTTTATTATCACTATGGGGACATTTTCTCATGCAAGTGACTCCTACCTCTGGGAGGTCAGAGGTGAAGTTTAGAATGGCACCCCATTAGAAATTAGGACACTTCAGGGTCAGAGGTTTGGAATAATAGAGGTAATAGTTTTAAGTAACTCAAAACTAACTTTTCAAATATTTGAGTTTCTTTTTTGTTGCATGTTTATTCAGTGAGAATGCAGAAGTTTATCAAACTATTGTTGCAGCCAATGCTTTCCTCAGTGGTTTTCACAGTCACACTTTTTTAAGTTGATATAATATATGGAAATAATTAAATTCAAGACTGTCATGGAAATTTTGCACTTACAGTCCTACCTTCAGGCTAAAATGTTCAGATTTTTCTGAAATAAAAAAAAAAAAAAAATGATGATGATTCCACTTTATGGTCATGTTGGCTTCACGCAGCAGTTGGTGCTGTTGACTTGTGTTATTATTGCATTATACGTTTAGTCCACCCCATTGATATCAATAAGAGTAGACTTAATATTGGTTATAGAAAACACTACAGACACACACACACACACACCACATCAAAGAAAAGATCATGTGTACATGAACATCTTGTTTGTGCATGTTTTTTAATATTTTTTTAATATGTTGATTAGGTTTGACATTGTATTGTAAAATTCTTTTTACACACACAATCATACACACTGACTAAAACAGTGGGTGTCACCCTACTGTCTGTAGGGGCAGTAGTTGATCCAGAGCCTGGGGCTACAACAGAAGCTCATGACCCTTGGATGTGTGTTAGACCAGGGACAAACAGCAGGCCCTGGTTGCAAAAGCTTATAGTCTTTGTGTGTGTGTGTGTGTGTGTGTGTGGGTGGGTGGGTGGTTAATAGTTCATGAATTTATACAATGGCCTGATGGTGGACCGCTTTAATGTGTGTGTGTGTGTGTGTGTGTGTGTTTTCTCTGTGCGTTCACTCCGTACACAATCCTTTAATGGTGTTTGATCAGATTGCTTGTAGGCTCCAGCACATCAATTCAAA
Source organism: Percina caprodes (assembly GCA_013375575.1). Lineage (NCBI taxonomy): Eukaryota > Metazoa > Chordata > Actinopteri > Perciformes > Percidae > Percina > Percina caprodes. Next base: position 4,688,617 of record JABXJD010000030.1, on the reverse strand, counting down.
GTAGGTCAATAAAAGCAGGTGGACTGTTTCAGTTCACTGTTCACAACTCTAATTCTTCAGCCCCCAAATACTATAGCTAATTTTAAATCATCAGGTCCCCTGATGTATTTGGGTTAAGGTGTCACGCCTTCCCCATTGACAAGGATTTATATTGCACTGCTCGAAAAAGCATCTGGACCCTAATAAAGCCAAATGTGTCTACAATGCAGGGCACATTAGCTCAGCCATCTCATTACATCTATGAGTCGTCACTACCAGCATCATATCATATCAGATCAATTCAAGTGCAGTCATTGTTGCCTTTATCTGATTGTTTTTTATTTCTTCCTTCCTATAATAGGAAATTGGCCAAGAAGCGTAAGGAGACACTGAATAGCACCCGCCAGGAGATGACAGTGATGGTCAACTCTATGGACAAGAGCTACACGGAGCAGGGTACCAACTGTGACGAGGCATTGTCCTTCATGGACACGCACAACCACACGCTGAACACCCGCAGCGAGTGTGCGCTCTCACTCAACGGCCGCAGCGAGTGTGCCCTCACGCTCAACGGCCGCAGCGAGTGTGCCCTCACTCTCAACGGCCGCAGCGAGTGTGCCCTCACGCTCAACGGCCGCAGCGAGTGTGCCTCACTCTCAACGGCCGAGGTGAGATGGCCCTGCATCAGCCTACCTGCCTTTTACAGTCACACACACCGAGCATCTTGAAAGCAATTTATTTGGTTCGGTCAGGTGAGAAAGAAATCAGACTTGGCTGCACAGGAAATATTCTCACTGGCACAACCTAAAAATGTGAGTCACCAAGTGAACTGTGGATTTAGGAACATATTCAGAAATAAAAAATTCCTCATTTGCAGCGTCAAATATCTGCCATTGCTTTTAAATTAGGATTAGAATCATATTTGTTTTGACTCCCCCTCCAAAAAAAGTCTCTACATTTGCTAAACAATGGCTCAGTGACCGTATGACTTTTTCTTATTACCATGATAAAAGTGTTTATTTTCTCCCTTTTTTGTCATTTACCACATCCAGTTTCATAAATTAGTGTTGAAAATTGATTTTTAATGAACTGTCTCAGTCTTTGTTTTTCAGTTTTATCCTTGATCTAACTGAGACTTAATTCAGCCGGTGCAAATTATTTGACTGTAATTTTGTAGCTTTTGAAAAACTACTTGTTACCAGTGCTCAGTTTAACAGATTTTTCTTTAATTTGACAAGAAAGACTTTGATATGATTTTGAGAAAGATTTGGATCTTGTTTAGTTTGTTCATCAACAGGAGATTCATCCCTCTTTACAAGCACTCACAATTTTGTTGTACCCTATTTACATATTCCCTTTTTAATTTTCTTTCGGTTTTATAACTATTTTTGTTAAATCAACTAAGTGAACTAAAGTCAGCAATATTAATAATTTACTGTCAGAATGTTGCTGATACCAACACTATACTATAGCGGTAATAGTTGTGTGAATACTTGTTAATAGCCTGTAGGAGTCTTGTATTGTGATCAATAATCAAGGCTGCTTGCAATCCCCAACCTGACCTCAAAGTTTACCAGTAAACATGAACCCTTTGAGAAGTGTGTTGAGAGGTTGCTACCCTCAGCACCCTTCTGTTTCCAATTCAAGGAGGAAACGCACAACAAATACTAGATGTGCTCTGGTGCAATAACCTATTAATGTTCTCCGTCCCAGGTTAAACTTAATACTTTGTTGATGGACAGCTCAGCTAAATCTGTGCCCAGGGCTTGACCTGGTATAATCCCAGTCAAAACCATCAGATTAAAACTCAATAGCAGCTTCTGTCTCTACACCCCTGCAGGGGATGAGCCCCAAAGATGCCCTGACCTTGATTAACTGTCTGTTAGTTTGGATGTTCAAATCTGGCCCTCTGTCTGCCAGCGCAAATGATTTAAATGCATTACTTTTTTTACTTTGCCTATCAGTGTAATGCCTTCAATACTGTACCTAATCCCCCTCACGCTTTTCATGACCTTACATGGCTGTCAGTTGTGTCATTTGGGCTCAAAACATCACAGTTGACAGATTATAGTCCTGAACGTACTGCAACCATAACCCAAACTCCATTAGCATGGCAGTTGGCTGTATTGATGTTGCTATTCTGTTAGGAGAGAAGATAACAACCATTTACTATATTGTCCGAATTAGTATTGCTCTACTCTGGTCCATCAATAGTAGTTATTGGAATTAGCTTAGCACATTTACTAAGTGTTTAGTTTTAGTTTTTATACTTCAACTGTACTTTGTACTCTGAGATTTCTGCTGCCACCGCTAAAAAGTGAAGGTCAATGGAATTTTGTTTGTGTGCTAACAAATAACATTTACCATAGGGTAAGTGAGACAACATGTTGTAATGGTGTTATTGTTGCTATTTTTCCTTCTAAAGTACTAAGCAATGCTGAACTATTGATTGCCTTGTGTTATGTTCTTTTCTTCACATCTAGCTGGATCATCACCCTCCTCCTTCACGCTGCCTAAAGCCAACACTCTCAGTACTTCAATCCCCACCAACTCCTACTACCCAGGTAAACATATACTTTATTTCCTCACTCAAATTCTGGATGTCAACCGAGGAGTGTTTACTTATGTATAGAAGGAGTGATGCTGAAGTGAAACCAGAAGGTGTAAAATGCAGTCATGATGAAACCTGCAAAAGTGTCAGGATAGATTCATAAGAGGCAATATTTACAAAGAAGTGTTAATTAGTTTTATGTTCTTGGTAATGCCTTTTTATGTAATATACATACTATTAAAGTAATGTATGATATAAATGAATTTAAGTGCTTTAAAAATTAGAAAACAATTTCACAAATGAGAAGGTAGATAAATTGACTTTAGATGGGTTTACACCCTGCTACATCTCTGGTTATAACAGTGTTTTGTATCACTTTGCCAAGATGGAATTTATCTGTTCAATTATGACTTCAGTTTCTTCAAATAATATGCACAATTGTGTGTCTTATGTAATCAGATCACAGCTCATTGATTAGATGGAGTAAATGGCAGCTAGATTTCTAATCAACTTTGTGTATAATTAGCTTTTCTAGAAAATATAAGTTTCTTGTTATGCAGCTTGGCGAGAAACCAACAATCTGTCCATTATTGTTTTGTTATTGTTGTTTTTAGTGGATTTATCTTGGCTTTTATCTTTTATTAACTGCAACTCTCTTTCCTCCTCCAACTTCTGCACTTGTTATGGGGGTATGAGCAGATCCCTTTGTGCCAACTGCTATCTTAGGTGAGACACATTTTCTTGATTAATTCTTCTTATTTCTACGTTGAAGAAAATTACAGTGCATTACATTCATAAGATGACTGTTTAAAGACAAAACCGTGACAACACAAAAGCCCAGATTTAGCTTTTCCCATTTTTGGTTGGCTCTTTTACTAAGGTTGGCTTCCTCACCTACATACCTGCCTGCTGCTTCTCCCCCATCTTTCTCCTCCCCCTTCCCCACTCTATCCTTCCATACCTCCCTGTCAAACGAGGGGCTCTCCTGGGCTGAGGCTGTCTTCACTCCATCCCATCCGCATTGCATGTCGTGCGTGTGATGTCACATACATGTTTGACCTCTCATATGCATGGACAGACATGTGGACTGGATGTGGGGGGAGTGTCTACGGGTGGAAAGGGGGGGGCAGTTTGCCCCAGTGCCAAGGCTACAGTGTGCTGAAGCCATAGCAGCTGCACTGAGACACAAACAAATATTAAACAGTGTGAGAGGGAGACAGACAAATGCTCTTTCTTGGCCCCTCTCACTGTAAGAATTTCAAAAGCGAGATGCGTACGGTTAGCTGTGCTGCCCTCCCCTCCCTCCCCTCACTACACATCTAACTTCCCTCCCTCCCTCCAAAACAACAACCTTTTCTATTATTCTTTTTAATGTCGCTCCCCCTGCCTTTGGCTAAATGCTAGTGACCTACTTGTTTTTGTTTTGGTTTTGCCAGTGTTTATTCATCCTGTTCAGTGATAAAATCGAAAAGCATTTTGTTCTTCTGTTAATTATTACTGGCTTTATTGAATATGCACAGCAGCCCAAAAGTGCAGCGTCTTAAACGAGCAGATGCTTTTTATACCAGCGGAGCACATAATATAGCTACTAAGTGGGGCACTAGAAGTGTAATAAATGCTAGAAAGATGCAATAAGCAACTCCAGCTTCACCACAAGCACCATAACTGCATTTACAAGTACATAACTTTTTCTCCCACATAAGAGCAACTTAAAGCAATGTCTTTCATCATCACTGTTGTGACAGCTGCTTATGTTAGTTCCACATTTAATGAAGCATGAAACAATTAACATTAAATTATCACAACCAGAAAAGGTTACATGCTTTCATTTGTGACCCACTCACTCACAGCATTGTCTCATCAGTTGAGGTTAATGATTAAAACTGATTAGATCATAGAGGATTGTCTTTTATTTTATCAGAAATTCCTATTTTAAAAAAAGAAGCATAAATACAGGTGTCACAACTAGCACATGCAAATATAATTATAGCAATTAGAGAAAGAAATTCAAAATGTCAGAATACTCAAAGTATTTGCATCATTAAAATATGCAAGTCACAGATTTGAAACGGCTTGTTCCAAAGACGACCAGTATTTCACTATTATTTTTTCTCCTGAAATCCATGACTTCCTTGTTTGGTTATTTTACTTTTGTCTTGCATTGTTGAACTTGCCCCATCCATCCACTCAACATCCCCCTTTGACTAGGCTTTCTACCTAGGCAGTCTGGACTGAGATGGCATGTGATCTTGCCCTATAGCGTAGCTCTAGAACACTCTACTGTAACAGGTACTCATGCTGTATTGTTGCTTATCCCCTCTCTCCTCTCTCTTCTCCTCTCTTTCTCTTTACATACATAACCTCTTATGTATCTGCTATCTAAAAAGTGCCCATTAATGGTAAGTTTTCCAAGTGGGCCCTGGGTTGGGGGAAGGAGGTGGTGTTTACTGAGAAAGCAAGCCGAAAGTGAGAGTCTGCTTCTGACATGGGCATTTATTGCATGACCAGTTGACATGTTAGCATCTCACCACCCTCTGTACCGTGCCACCAAGCCACCATTAGCCTAGCATGGTCAAGGTACATACAGTGCCCCATGGCAGCATCACCCCATGCATTTTCCTACCATCTCGGCTTCCCTTCTAGCTTTGATTTATTTATTTATTTTTCGGGGAAGAATGGGTGGCAGGGGATTGAATCCACGCTGTGTTTGTGTGATGCTTTTGACGGTGCCTGCTACAACATGCTCACTGTAGCCCACCACACACCCCTCACATCCTCCTCCTCTTCCTCCTCCATGTTTCTGGACACCCTCCATTGTCTGCTGGCTCTCCACAGCATCTGTGCCTCATGTCTGCCACTGACTGGATTACAGTATGATAAAGCTGGAATGGACTCTGACTTGCAATATGAGCTGCATCTCAAACCAGAAAACTGTCCAACTTGTTGTTTTACAGCATCTTCATGTGTATTTTTACGACCGCTCTATACTGTTTCTTGCAGTTGAGGGCCGCCAACTCCTTTTATTCTGACACTAGCCATATTAAATGCTAATTGTTTAAGTGCCTTGTATTAAAGGGCCTCATATTTTAATGGCTATAGGCTGCCATATAGTTTAGTAGGCTTGTAATATTAAATATTTTCCAGCGACACACTGAGGCAGATGGACCTGGACCTTCCCACCACATGACTCATCCTATTACTCAAAGATGTTGTGTTGTTGTGACCATCCATAACAAACAGATTACTATTTGAGAGTTATTTGTCAATCTGGAGGGTGGTGACATAATGCTAAACAGTAAATGAGATAATGTGCCATCTGTTAATGGGAACAATTGTAACTGAGATATGAACTGGCAGAAGAGGGACAATGCCTAAACAACCAAACTCCCCTTTTATGTTAATTAACCACTGCCATTTGCTGCTTCAAGCGTTATGTCACTCATATGTATCTGATAACAATATATTGATTGATCATGCAACGCTAGCTCCTACTTCTCCCTCCTGACCAGCATTGGCCTGTCCCTGTTTTTTTGTCCCACAGATGAGAGCCAGAACATGGGCAGCGACACCAGCAGCCTGGTGCAGTCGCATACCCACTCCCTGAGGAAGCGGGAGCCGGTCGATGTGCCGTACCAGACGGGCCAGCTGCACCCAGCGATCCGCGTGGCAGACCTCCTCCAGCACATCACCCAGATGAAGTGCGCCGAGGGTTACGGTTTCAAGGAGGAGTACGAGGTAAGACGCAACCCAGCTGTCATCCTCCACTATAAAGGTTGAAAACACAAATAAAGCCTGGTTGATAGACTTGTAACATTTCCATGGAGATTCTTAAGTGAAAATGTTTATCAGTCTAATACAAGACTTCATCTGTGTCATGGTGTGCAATCCCATGTCTTTTTCTTTGTATCCGTCTCTCTGTTTCTGTCTGTCTCTCTCTCTGTTTTGCACCGCACAGCACAACTGTTTTGTTTCTCCCCAGATGCACTTTTACAATAAATTGTTAATGTACCCCGTCTTAGTGTGTTTACGCTGTGATTCTTTTTGTTGTTCATCTGTTCCTTGTTGTTTTTCAGCGATTGTGCATTGCGCGCATGTGTTGGGTGCATGTGTCAAATGCTGCTGTACCAGTACCCCTTGAAAAGCTAGTTGTAGACCCATTTCCCCCCCCCACCACACACATATACACATACAGTGTAAGAAACCTTTTATTTGAATCAGCTCCGATTAGGCTCCGGCAGCCTGCTGCTCTCTAAAGACTGTTGTCACACAACAGCATTCGGAATCTGACACCATGCCTCTCGCTGACACCAAAACAAAAGATTTTGCCCCAGAAGAGCATCACTCTCATTTCCTCTCATTAGCGCGGGAGGCTGGCAGGGCTTGGCGGCACTCCAGCATCCTCACTGTCCCTCAGCACCACACCAGCCAGCCTCATCTCACCCCGATGCCACGTTGTACCAGACTGTCTTTAAGCATTACTTTTGAAATATCTCATCCGTATCACTCCACACTGGCCCTTTTCACTGATATTATTTTTACCTTTTTATTCTTCTTTATTCTTTATTCTCACCTTCCCCCATCCTCACTTTCTCTTTTTAACTTGCATCACATCTTTTTTTTCACCCTCTGAATGTATTCCCTGTATCTTTTAGGGCCTCTCTCTTGCTTCATCTCTTTTTCTGTTACTTATCTCCACCTCCCGCATTCTTTTGTTGCTTTCCCCTCTCTCTCTCTCTCTCTCTCTCTCTCTCTCTCTCTCTCTCTCTCTCTCTCTCTCTCTCTCTCTCTCTCTCTCTCTCCCTACCCAGTTCTACTATGTGTGGGCCGGATTTATCAGTAATTAACTCCCAACTTCCCCCTCACGACTGCAGAATTAAATAATGCAGCCCCCAATTGCTACCTGCAGCATCAGATCATTGAGGGTCCGAAGTTCTTTGGGCTGCCCTCCAGGCCTAATCCATTATGGATAAAGGTGTTTTGGGTTCACGCTGTCGGCATTGCATGAATGCTTAACAGTCAATCAAAAGGAAGCGAAGCCACAGCGAATGATTGGACCCCGTCCCCCTTACCCTGTTGTCACCTAGCTGCCTTTTGCAACAAAATAAAGGCCTGGCGGATGCTTAAAGTGTGAAAAAGAGCTCATTCTCACATGGTTAGAGCGATTCATTTGTATCTTGTGTTCCGCTGCTGTCTTTTCTACATAAATCTGTTATAAGGTTAATGCCCTTTTTAATCGTTTATTATTGATGATGAGATTGGAGCCCAGTGCACCTCTAAACCTGTTGACTTACACTGTACTATATCTCTCTCTGACCCATGCTTCTTGTTATTCTTTACGTTAACTTTGGATCAGATAAACGAGGTAAGCCAATACTTTTGGTTATTTGTAAGTTGTTGTTTTTTTTTAACTTGTAGATGATATCACAAACCTGACAGATTTATGGTGCTTGTTGGCTATTTTTTAAGGCCCTGTGGGATTACATCATCTGACGTATATGATCTTGTCTGAAAAGGGCATTTACCAACAGAAGCTATGCAAAGTTACCAAAGAATTTGACAATCCGCAGATAATGAAATGTATGAAATGGTGATTTTTCTTCTTTTTTTTCTTTTTACTTTTGTCACGTCTTTACAATGTCAATGTTTTTTTCCATAATCAGAAACTGTGAGATCCATAAATACTCCACAACTTAATTCTGATGTTTCTTTATGAAGCTTTTGAAAGCATACTTATTGCCATGCCAGTACAATGAAAAGAAAGAACCAGAAGAAAAATGTGGATATCAATGACTCACACCAGCAATTTCTGACACTGTTAATTATAAATTAGGTGTGGTCTACAAATTAATTTGTGTTTCATTATTACATAGCCAAACCCACCAGATCCTTTGTAATTGGAAAACACCATGAAAAAGGGACACCACTCTCACGTTGTATACTTCGTAAAAGCTTTATAATGCCATGTTTGATAGAAACTATCACCGCTTATTTGCTTGTGCAGATTTTGTTAGTGAACTTTGAGCAGAATGTTATGCTGTCATTGTATTTCACTTGTTTTCAGTTTGTTCAATGTGTAGGGGAAATTCTATAGGCTCCAACCACCATTTTGCCATGGTGTGTATTTTATCCCAAGTTCTCTATTGTCGCTTTAATATACGTAGGTTTTCCCATAGTTCTTGTAAGCAGAAAAAGTGCTGTGCTTTTCACTTACTTCAAGTGTTTACAGACAAAGAAACACCATAGCAGACATACCGTGCTGGGACTGAAGTAGCCTGTAATTAAAAACACACCATGTTGGATCTGGGCCAATGGGAATAATTTGAGGATGGTGAAAAACTACCTGCAGATGAATTATAGTAAAGGACTACACTGACCTTTAGTACAAAATAGTTTTTACAGATGGAGCCAGCCGTTGTTTTTCAACCACTCTGAATTTTAGGCAGCCAATTATTCCCAGTGTGGGTACATAGCCTTTAAATTAAAAGCCTTTGTATATTCTCTACCTCTTGGGACACTAACTACTTTATCACAATAATTTATGTTTCTATATTCAGGCTCTAAACAGCCTTAGAAATGAGACTACAGCATCTGAGACAGGCAGGGTCCCCCATCTAAGAGAGAACTATTATAAAGTTGCCATGTAACGCCTTTCAGCTTGAAGATGATTTGTCTCAAGATGCTTGATATTAGACCTGTATCCTTCAGAGTGACAGACAGAATGGCATTGGTCCGTGCACTTACTCAAGACATACTGCCAATATAATCCATCTCTGAGACATGCTTCCATCTTTACTGGAAGTATGTGACATAATTTTAACATATTAAAGCTGTTTCTCAGTGAAATCACTAATCCTTAGGACTGAATACGTCCTTGTTGGTGTCGAAAGGCCTTTATTTGCCAGACAAACGGCCTGCTGCCTGCCTGTAGCACTGAGATGAATGAAACCATCAAGTCCTAGAGCAGTGATGATTGAAGACAATGCTTCCTGCTCTCTCAGACTAAAAGCAGCTCTCTAGAAAATCTGTTCAGCCTCCGAATCTTGACTTGCAGATGGTCTGCATTTTAATGTAATAGATGACATTGTAAATGTGCATTCGCTGACTATCAAAAAGCCAGAACAATAACATGTTTTTGTCTAGGCTAGTCTGCTTGGAGCCAACCCCGCCCTCCCTTTCTGAACAGCGGTGGACTGGCAGTGGAGATGTATTTTCATAATTTGGCTTAATTGTGCCTGGTGTGCCATCAGAATGGAAATCTCCCCAGCGAGAGATGATAAATATTTCATGAGGGTAATCTGAGCGGAGCAGTTTTGATCTGCAGACGATGAGCTGGCTTTATTTTTCCCCTCCACGGGCTGATTGAGTCCTTCAGATGAGGCAGACAGACAGCCGCTGCGGTGGCCCTGCTGCGGTGGCCCCGCCCGGCAGAGCGGCGTAGGGGGAGAGGTTTGAGCGTGACACCCGCCGCTTCTGCCCTAATGGCACTCACTGTTTGACACAGCTCCCCAGGATCCACTATTCTCTCTGTGTTTCATATCTAATAATGATGTGAATATATCTCTCCCTGTGTCTTCCTTTCTATTGCCAATGTTCCCTTTCTTTTTTTTGTAGCGCTGAAAGAAGAAGACTCTTCTTTAGCCTGGTTATCATTTAGAGTGCTCGCACATGACACCATATTTCATCCCCCTCTCTGTTTTCTGTCTTTTCAGAGCTTTTTTGAAGGACAGTCAGCGCCATGGGACTCTGCCAAGAAGGATGAGAACCGCATGAAGAACCGATATGGGAATATTATTGCATGTGTGTACAAAGCACCTCCTGAGCACTCATGAATTTTTGTGTGCCGTTCCCATTCTTCTGGCTGATTTATTGGCCAGGCTTGTGACTCTGGATAACTATAAGCTGCTCAAACAGAGTTTTATTATCAGCCAACGAGAGCAGCTTTGACCTTTCCAATCTACTTTTATATTCATCTTTTCGCAGTGTCTTTTCAGTTATGAGAAATAAGCCGTGCGGCATATGGAACATAACGTAGACTCTGCAATTTTTTAAAAATGTTGAATTTGATTTCACAATGTTGCCCATCTAAACTTGAACTGAGCGGCGATGCAAACTTGCTGATTAATGCTGATTGGACAGTTCATTTTGAGCTTCTTTAATCACCGCTGACAGAAGAACCTTTGAGAAAGTTACTTTAATGTTATATTGCTTAACGTAACAATCTTAAATACCAAAATTAAAACAAATACAATTTATTTGAATATGAACATAATCTAGAATCAATGCTGCATGGTTTTCATTTCACAAAGGTATCTTAACGTAAATGCATGTCCTTATTCAAAATAATCCTACTGTGGATTAGCCTGTTTTACAATGTCCACATTCTGTTCTCTCCCCATTCTCCCCACTGACCTTATTAAACATTATTTAAAGGTTTATAAAGTCTTTCATCGTGCAACTTTCATACACCTGAGGTCAACGAGTTCCAAAAATATGATTTTAGTTATAACTTCTTGCTCCTAATTTCATATATTCAAGGTATTACACTGACCGTAGCACCCTTGTGTGTGTCATACAGGCTCAATCACATGACAGCAGCCATTTATCAGCCATGTTGCATTTCCAGAACTCTGTTTTCCTTCGTGCTCAGCATGATGCCAGTCAGGTCACTCCTTCATCACCACTTTCTGCTCCTCTGTTTTACTCTCCGTCCCTCTCCCGCTTTTCTTCTCATGATGCCCTCGTTAATATGATTAATTCAACGCTGGTTTCTTCCTCTCTGCCTCTCTTCCAGATGATCACTCCCGTGTCAGGCTGCAGGCCCTGGAGGGGGAACAGAGCTCTGATTACATTAATGCAAATTACGTTGATGTAAGTACACACACCAGCCAGTGCCACCAACGCAAAGGTCACTGCGCTCTTTCTCGGGTAGAGAGAGGGCGCCTGGTGACGCCGTCCCAGGGGGCCTGAGGGACAGAGCAGCCCCTACTGCCTGCCCATCACATGCACACACACAGACAGAACTAGTCTCTCAAACACAAAAACACACACACACACACACACACACACACTGTGCCTTTATATTCAACTTCAGAGGGCTGCTGTATCACTGTTTTCATTGGATAAATTAAGAGGACTGAAGATCAGAGGCTGACAGCGCTGGGAGAGAAAAGAGAAAACCAGCACACAGGGGATACTGAGGTTATAGTTTTGGATTTTGCTTTGAACAACAGCATGAACACATTGTGAAAACCAAAAATGAGAAGAAAAATGGGAGAAACTCCATGGATGATTAATGAGCAGAAAATGATTGATAAAACTGAAAAAAGAAAACAAGGTACACAGAGAGCACAATGCTGCGGTGCCTTGAACATCACAAATAGAAGCAGATATACAGAAATGAGAATAATTGTATCAACTTATATCCATCTGGTCAAAGATTCAACAATGCCTTGTAACAAAATTTTCCTTTGCTTTTCATAACAGACAGTATTGTTGTTACAAAAGTGATTAATGTGAACATTTTCTGAATTTAGTGAATAGTAATCATGGTTAAAAGAAATCAACGTTGACTAGTTGGGCTCCAAGTCTTTGACAATGTAACCATCCACATCAGCCTTGGATCATAATAACAAAGTCACACACCTGCTGCCATGTCATTATTTGCACAGTCTTGTCATTGTCACGTCTGTTCACTTTAGGCAATTGAACAAGCATCCGATGTTGTCATTTTCTGCTGAGGTTGGTCTTAAGAAATTGCAGAGCTGTTTTTTCAGCCTCACTCTGCTTTACATCCACATAAGGCTGCCTTCTCCTCGACTGTTAAATCTCGCGCACAGATTAGTGAATCAAGGTAGACGCAGCAGTTATCTACAGAGGTTTTGTTTTACCACCGGAGAGTAATGCAGCACAGCACTTACATGCACTTAAGTGACTTAGCATACCTTTACAGTAAGTAAAAGTCATTAAAAAGTGGCGTGAGACATGCCTACCATTGAAAACAGATCTAACCCACTTAGCTCACACAGTATAGAACCTCCTGATCTGACCTGCTATGCTGTTGATAGCAGTGTTAGTAGCAGGATGTGAGCAATCACAACAGCTCATTGGCCTCTTTGAGCAGATGCTTCTGCTCCATGTGTAATGGCATGGTGATGTACCTGACTCTTTAAGTGCTTTTTTGCTCAGGAGAGAACTCTCACTCTGTCTCCCATCTTCTCTTCCCCCGCCCCTCTAATGTGGTAATTTGTAATCTCTTGTTACGCCTTGAAACATAAATTCATAATGCAAGGTGTGCCACGGCAAATGCAGGGGTCTTAAATTATTTACCTTTCCCACTATTCAGTTTATGGCCCATTATGTTGTGAAAAGGGGCACTGCAGAGAAGACTCTCACAAAAGAGAGGGCTCCATTATAAGATAAGAATACACGCATATTAAAGAGGGCTCTGATTGAAAAGGATTTCCACTACTCTGCCAGCTTCATTGAAAAAGTACTTAGTAGAAATGCAGGCAGATGGGTAATGATGTTTTTGCTCTTCAGAAAGCTTTTTAACCCATCTAGAAGCCTGTCCTGCCCAATAAACTCTTATATGTAGAACATTTCCCACAGTGTTTGTTATTGTGCTCTATTATACCACCGATTATTTTGAGTAAGCCAAGCCAGTGGGGTATGTTTCTTTTTTCTCTGCAGCTGATTGAGTATTTTCATAAGCATTTAGGAGGCAAGGAAAAGTAGTGTAATAGCCTGTTGTCTGCAGAGTTGTGTTTGCATGCACAACACAAAGAGATTTGCCGGGGTTGTGCACTATATACTAAAATAACAGAGTGATATGCAACACAGTGATCATGTGCACAAAAATAAAGTCACTCAGGTATCCCTAACCTTGTCTCCTAAAGATTACATTCATATACAGTATAACTAATTTGTATTCCCAAAACTCATTTTTTTAAATCAGCACATCATACTGAATTTATCTGCAAAATGTCAACACATTTTATTCATTTTTCACTGCTGTAGCTACTCCTGACGACTAAAACACCCTGACTGATCCACTGTTTGTGATAATTTACCCAACCCAAACCCTATTTTATTGAGAAATTTGCACGGTGTCAATTTTGACACAAAGCCCTCTACAACAGTTCTTCACAACTATTTGAGTTTGTGACTCCCTCACACCTCTACAGTCAGAGCACAGTCAAATGTTGACATGAGCAGTTTTCTTTTCTACTCAGATTGTTTAATTTTTTCGCTAGTTGTGCAACAAATTACCACAAAATGACTAACACATGATAAATTCCCTCCCCTTTGGGTCTGGGGCCTGAGGGCAGTTTCTCACTTTGCCCTTTTAGTAATCCAGGCTTGCTTGTCCCTATGTATTCTGTGCATAAAGATGTTACACCTGCCAGTGAACATAATAGAGGCAGCATTTAATCTGTTTTCTCCTAATTGTATTTGGCAAAGCAAATAAGTAGTACATTAATGTATTTTGTACTGTATATTTTGGGGTTGGTACCCCAGATTTGTAAAGTGGGCTATCTAATCATATTCAGACTGAAAATACAAATCCATGCCCACTGGCTATAATATTCAATGCTGCATATTTTAGAATTTTTACAATTAAAGTAAGTGATCATTGTAATAAGCAATGTAGCAAAACAAAAAGCATAATACATATTGCATGACCCTTTAGTAATTTACACATCCCTGGAAACAAAGCCTATTCAATTAATAATTTCAATATGTACATTTCTGCATTTATCTCTTTGTGTCGATCATGAAGACACACTCTTATGCGCCTCATGTAACGTGCGTCTAAAAAGCCGCAAGTCCATTTATAATAAGCTCTACTCACCTGACAGTGTCTGTCAGGGCCCTCCTTTCTTCCTGTCTCTCCCCCTCTAATCCGACAGCGTTCTGGGCCTCCACTTTACTTGACAGAACTTACATGAAAGCACAAACAAATCTCCTTCTCGGTCCAGAGATAAAGAAGTCATTAAAAATGGAGGACAGTCGAATGGGCTGAAAGAGCCCTGTGGATGAGAGAGTGAGGGAGGGAAATATCCTTTGTGTCTTTCTCCCTTCATTGGAAGAACGTTAATCACAGTCCAAGTTAAATTGAATATGAGTGAGATAAGCAGAGCAGCGGGGGGGGGGGAGACAATCAAGAGAGGGCAGGAAGAGCCTTTAAGTCCTAATGTTTTGTTTCCTGCCTCATATCTCCGGAGAGAAGGCAAGGAATTGGACAAATAAAACTTGAAGGGATTAGAGTAATCCATGAGACTAGGGGCCTTTTGTGAAGATCAGTGCTGTTAGTTGTATCTTGGGGATTATCAACACTTTGACTGCTTACTCCAGAGGTGTGCTGCATATAGAGTGTGTGATGGAGAGTGTTTATGCATTTTGTATCCATCAGCATCCACTCGCTTTCAGTCGTGCATTTTCTTCCCTCAGTCTGATGTTGAAACAAAGAAGTCAATGGGCGTAGAGTAGCAAACAGCTGGTGGACTGACTGTGTTTCTTGAGAGCAAAAAAAACAATTTGTCTTAAGGTAGAGCAACAGTGGCGCAATTTTTTTGCTGCAGAAACGTGACATCTGGAATAGCAACAGCTGATAACTGGGATTTCATACAATTTTAAGTCTGTTCTGTTCACTGATGTATGTATGTAAGTGTATAGTTTGTGATTTTTGTAAACTTGAGTTTGTATGAAAAAGTCAACCTGCATTGTCAGAAAATAGACTAAGTATCAAAGGGTGTGTGTTTCTGAGAGAGATGGACTTACCACAGCTATTCTTTTACGAGTAGGAAGAAAGTGACTCTTCTCCCCCTTTTTTCCTGTTTTTAGGGCTACCACAGGCCAAATCACTACATCGCCACACAAGGTAAGAATACAACTTAAAATTGCAAGGCACTCTGGGTTTGAATGAATGGGCGGTGAGAGTTAAAGGCTGTTTTGTTTGTTTGGGTGGATGGATGTGTGCAGGTGTTTGCGAATATCTCTTGGAACATCCCCATCGTTGTTTACATACGCTCTCGCAAACTCCTCTTTGATGCTCAGTCAAGTGTGTGTTTGGGGAATCTGGTACTGCTCAGTGCACACACACTCACATTCACACACACTGACACACACTTACGGACCTCTGAGCTAGCAGAACAGCACGCTTTCTCTCTCCTGCCTCGTCTCTCTTTCTTTCCATCAGCGGTCTGGGAGAAAGCTGAATAAATAAATGGATTAGCTGACATGTACAGGCTCATTTTGTCACTGTGTTAATCTGGCCGGCAGATTCGCAGGGTGAGGAGCACTTACCAGGACCCAAGAGGTTAAGTCTGATTGATGGTTAATTGTTATGAATTTTGCACCAAGAATCTCACTCCTACACAACAGGGCTGTGTGCATGGGGATTTTGCGTACCCCTTTAGAGAGGAAAAAAAAAAGTAAGAGGCATTTTTGCGAAGATGCCTTAATGGATTCACAATCTGCTTTGGCGGAGCTGGGAGTTGCATAATTACCTGTTTATTAGTGCATTGCCTCTCTTCCTCAGTGTCTCAATTAAAACAACCCTCTGTTTGCTTTTACTTCAGAACGAGATGGCATACCAATCAGGCAGTGGCCACTGTCTGTCTGTCTGTCTGTCTGTCTGTCTGTCTGTCTGTCTGTCTGTCTGTCTGTCTGTCTGTCTGTCTGTCTGTCTACATGTATGCACAGCACCTGTTGTACACTAACCACTGAGTCAAACCTAACCGTCTGCCAAGTGCCGACTCTCTCTCTCGCAGGGCTTCAGTTCACAAAAACAAGCCACTTTATAAGGCGCAGTCACCTCTGAAAGGATTTCAACTGGATTATTATGACTTCCATAACTGTCCTATAGTCATTAAGACCATGCCATATTTCATTGAAAAATATGCATATGGTGATCAGCAGTCAAAAAAGCCCTCTCTACGATGAAAAGCTTGAGAAGCCAAACGTGTTTCCATTCAAATTAATTAGCCCGTTTTCTCATTGAGCTTGCATAATAAGTCCCTCATTTTCCAACAGTTTTGCCAGTACTGTGTATAGCCATCCTGTGTGTGTGTGTGTGTGTGTGTGTGTGTGTGTGTGTGTGTGTGTGTGTGTGTGTGTGTGTGTGTGTGTGTGTGTGTGTGTGTGTGTGTGTGTGTGTGTGTGTGTGTGTGTGTGTGTGTGTGTGTGTGTGTGTGTGTGTGTGTGTGTGTGTGTGTGTGTGTGTGTGTGTGTGTGTGTGTGTGTGTGTGTGTGTGAACATCTGTATTCTCTGGGAGAGCACGCCCTTTTATAATTCATCATCAGCTCTGGCAGACTGACAGGAAGGAAGGCTCAGTCTGCTGAAACTGAGGCAAAGAGCAGCCCGAGATGATAGGGAAGCTAGACACTGACGTGTCTCTCTCAGTCAGACAAACTGCATACTATAACACCTGAAAAGAGCACCTGGGCATTGGCATAGCTGCTGAAAATCAGGAAGTTGTCTCTTCTCCCCCAGTAGTTTTTCCAAGTTTTTTTGTGAGTGACACTTCCACTTCAGTCCACTGGGACCAGCGGTAGCTCAGAAAATCATGATACTTGCAATAGTGCTGGATAAGCTAAAAAATCTGTCATAAATTGTGGCGGTGGTTGAGGATGTGCTTAATATGGCAGACGTGTGGGATAACGTTGTCCCCGTTCTCTTATGCTATAAACTACAATGACACTCATTAGTTTGGGGTTTATTGATGAGTCCTTCAAGTGCTCTGTCAAGGTGACAACGGCAGGTAGAACAGCTGTCACTCCATAAAAGCCTCATCACACCAAGCGCTGCTCCTCATTATGTAGGTCATTTTTTCATCCAAGTTTTTTTTTTTTTTTTTTTGCTGCAGCAATACAACAACTGACTTTCAGTAATGCCATCTGCAGCTCACCTACTTAACAGATTGAGAGTGTGCATGAGGCTCAGCCATGGGCTCAGCCCTCCCAGTTCACCGCCTTGCCTCGGTCCATTTTAATGTCCTGCGTATCGCTTAAATACCGATCAGACATTAGCTTCCTCCTGGTGGAGACTGTGAATTACACTGAAGCTGGGGTGCAAACAGCACTGATATGCTCCTGCATCCTCCTGGTGATGTGGAAAATATTCATGATGTGGGAAAGGGTTCAATTTCATCAAGCTTTCCCCCTCTGGTCTTCTCTGCTCTTCCCTCCCCTTCTTCACAAGCACCAAATGTCACCAGCAGCGCAAAAGTTTTATTATTTACAGGTTAACATCTCAAAGCCCAACGGGGGATACGGGGGTGTGAGATAGAAATGGAGGGAGAGCAAATCAATGATAAGTGAGTGTACATTATGCCAAAGTCTGCTGCATGTAATATTAATGGGCAAGAGGGGAACATAGCGCCGTCGTGTTTGCCTGTGAGTGTGTATGCGCGCATGTTGATCGGGAGTTTTGCGGCGTACCAGGCTAGGGATTTCTACAGCTGTCACACTCCTCGCTTCTGAGGATGAACAGGCCTAGTCCCAAAGCACAAGGACGGCTGCAGCAGCATTAGCTCTCTGACAGCTGGAAGTGAAGCTTCTGCTGGTGTTCTTCCTCTGTGAAGTGCCTCCTCCAAACTTCTCCAACTAGGCTCCATGCACATGTACTAGAAACACTGCTCTCACCCCGTAGTTCCTCAAATGAACTCTCAAACCAATTACCCTCCTAACCTGTTGCTAAGACCTTTACGACTGTAAACATTTCCTCTGTGAGGCTCTTTATCAAAATGATTTGTTTGTTGGGGGCTTCTTTAAAGGTGCTCTTAGCGATGTCCCGCATGTTTTAGGCTACAACATTTGTTGTCACATACAGCAAAATCTCCTCACTCTCTGCGAGCTGCCTTACAGAGCGTACTGTAGAAAACGCGGTCTCTGTAGACAGCCCAGGGTGTACAAACGGCAACAAAAACAAACAGTGCCAACCTGCACCACGAAACATACACAACCAGTCTAACGGCGTTCCAGCCAATAATTTACAAGAAGGATTTGGGGCTTAGGGTGAGGTTATTGCACTGACCCACAGAAGGGAGGAAGGAGGAAGGAGGAAGGAGGAGGAGGAGGAGGAGGAGGAGGAGGAGGAGGAGGAGGAGGAGGAGGAGGAGGAGGAGGAGGAGGAGGATAGTCTCGATTTTGTTTGAAAATACTTTGACTCCAAAGACACACACTTTGTATGGCCAGCAATCCGCCCTTATGTCCACCAGAATCTGTTCTGCTATCACATCATTATGTTACTTCTGCCTTTGTTCCTAACAAACAACAGTTATTATTCACATAATCACAAGAGGTTGTCTGTGAGGAAAGCATGGGTCACTTTAAGTGTTTTTCCTAAAACATTTTTGGAGATGTAAATTTTAAAGATGCAATATGTAATACAGTAAAAATATACTATAAAATAGTTACTGCAGTACAAATTCAAAATACTGGAGAGTCGTCTCCCCCACCCCCTCCTCCCCAGACTCAAAGTTCACGTTGGTTGCCAGGCCAAGATCGCAGCATTCACATATATTACTTTACAGCACAACGGAGTAGCTAACATTAGATGTTGGCTATATTGACAGTCATAAAAGCTTGTGCTCACACAGAGCTATGTTGAGCTATGCTCAACTAACAGACACACTTCCTTGTTTTAGAATTACAGTAGAAACCGCTAAATATTCCACAACCTCGCCGTCCTTTTCTACCCGACTGAAATACACACTTTATTGACTTAGAATAAAGGCAACCATCACTAATCACACTGCTAACTCACGGTTCTCTCTTCCCAATTTACAGCCCACTCTCTTGGCTTAAAATGACTCACTGCTGTCCGCTACAGACCGCTAAACACTCTGCACATTGTAAACAGCCGTGGCCCCTTTGCTTACATTAGCAGTTATCAGGGTTAGCATGGCAGCGTTAGCCAGGACCAGTCGGGATCACTTTACTGGCTGTGTCTCAATTGTTTTTGCGAGTATGTTAGCAACTCAGGAACTATAGCTGAATAATTCAATGTGAGTACACGCATGTTGAAATGACATAACATGTCCGTCCCTAGTAGCCGTGATAAATTAACGTGAAGCTAATGCTTAACCTACTTGTTTAGGAGGAAATTAGCCAACTCTGTGTCCTTTTGGGCTCTAAACGGTCTCAATCTTTTAAATACATCGGCAATATTTACTTGGGTTTGTTACGTCTCTGGTCACACAATTGTTAGAAACATGCAGTTTTTTTAGGTCCAATAGAATCTATCGCCGTGATTCCGTTCGTTTGTTTGCTGCTTTCATGGCTGTGCTAACATTACAGCTGTAGCACTCTGGCTTTACGTTTTTACATGTATATCTGGTAACTCGGCCTAGCTGGCAAACTAGGCAGATAACAACACACAGGCCAAAACACACCCACCTTTAATTCATTCATTCATTTACAACTCGTTAACACAACGGCCAGTGTCAGCTTGCAGCTTTTTTAGTGAAGATTGGTAGAAACACAAAAATTAGCCTTAGAAATAATTCAATGGGGAAGCTGTCAAATTCTTTGTTGGAGAAGTTTGTTCTTATAAGCCTGTTTATCAAGAGCCATACTTACTTCCTTATGACTGGCACCAAGTTTAGCGCTGCCCAGCATCTCCTCCTCACCTATTCTCCATCTCTTTATGTATATGGAAACACAAATTGGCTGGCTGAGGCTTGGCAGGAGCCTCCCATTGGATGATTTACCATATAATGCCAAGTGTTATTGTGTTACTGAAGTCCTACACACCAGCTGTCCTGCTTCTCAGTCTCGCTCTCCCAAACTTCTCAGCAGTGTGTATCCTCCCTCTGGACAAGTGTAGGAGGTAGCAGTGGGTGGTTCAATCAGGTTGTGTAGTTATTGGAGAGACTGAAAGGGACTGGAATTGGAGATTGAGGTCCTACGATCCAATCAAGATGAACCATCTCATGCATAGCTGTGGGAATACAAATGGAAGATGTTAATGAGCTTTGTTCCAAATTTCTAGATGTCCAATTGGGATGGAAATAAGACAGCAGACGTTCCATTTTATGTATTATACTGCGAAATGTTCTTGTTTTAAAAAAAAAAAGGGACACATGAGCAGGCTGGCAGCACAGACATGATTGTGGAGATGGTTTATTTTGAATGATTTGTCTTATTCCAGCAAAACGTCTCCTGAATTTCATTGCACAGTTTGTGAAATATTGAAATGATTTAAACTATGTTGCATGAGGCTATGCCTCAGTGCAGTTGGAGGATAGACAGTTAAGAACCACTTAGGCACCACAGAAAGTGAATCAAACATAGCTTGATTAATCAAGTCTTTAAAACAGTGATGGTACTTTGTTGATGCCCTGAGGGAAATGAGGTTGGTGCAGAAGACCTAGCAAATTAGGAACACAAACACTATAATAAAAGAAAAAGATGCTGGAGCACTTGATGTCTGATAGCTTGTCCTATAAATTATCAAACAATTGCATACTGTAAAACTTATTTTTGGGTGCATGTTTGCCTTAATTTGATAGTTTAATTTAATAGAGATACAGACTGAATGAAGGGAGAGAGTGGGGGATTACAATCAAGAAATGTCCCCAGCCGGGATGTTGTGGTTGTGTAGTATCCGTATGGGGCGGCTGTGGCTCAGTGGTAGAGCGAATAGTGCCAATCGGAAGGTTGGTGGTTCAAACCCTGGCCCTGCAGTCTCATGTAGGAGTGTCCTTGGGCAAGACACTGAACCGCGAGTTGCTGTAAATGTGTGTGAGTGTTTATCTAATGAGCAGGTGGCACCTTTTACGGCAGCTTCAGCCACAGTGTGTGGATGTGTATAAATGGTGAATGGTTCCTGGACTATGTAAAAGCAATTTGAGTAGTCATTAAGACTAGAAAAGTGCTACAGTATATAAATACAATCCATTTATGTGTCTTAACCACTGGGCTACCAGATACCCCTAAAACCTTAATTTTAAGAAGAGTAACAAATGTGTTTCTTCCACCAAGTAAGTAGTTCACCAAGACTAGTTCAGTCAGTGTTTGAATAGGAGAAGACATTGTGGCATGCTTTGTCCTGCTCAAGTAGAGTACCCAATTTGCAATTCAGTGATATTCCACAATACATTTTATTTACCCTGGGGGCGTTTTAAGATGCGTATACCAAATACTCATATTTCATCCACATAGATGCAGATATGGTCCAGAACATACTTGAAAACATTACTGGAAATCTTGTCAGTGAGAAATGTTTTACATGATAATGTCAGTGTTGAATCTCACATCAAAGTATGGAGGCTGACCAGACGTTGTCAGCCAAAAACCAATAAAAGGTAACTAAATTATTGTGCGTGATCTGTTTTTCAACAGTTTTCAGGATCCTTTAAGCTATTTAATTAATTTACCCCGTAAATGACAAGGAAGAACAACTCTAATAGTTTGTGTCTGTGCAATGTCTTAGCCTGCGTCTGTGTGTGTGTGTGTGTGTGTGTGTGTGTGTGTGTGTGTGTGTGTGTGTGTGTGTGTGCGCGTGTGTTGGCGCGTGCATAAGTTGTCATGTCTCCAGGTAATTTGGGCCAACGCAAGAGTATGCACAACTGCAGTGATTTGCATTCACTAATTAATTTGTCAAAAGCATTTTTTTCACTTCGTGCATGATTAAAACTAATATTAGTAATTCCAATTAACCAGAATAATAATTAAAATCCTATCAATCCACAATTATTGCTTAGTGAAGTTTTAAATATTGGAGGTATTCAATGGCTCGCTGCTCATTTATTTTGATGTTCACCGTTAGGGTCTGGTTCTGTGGAAAGGTGGGTTTTGAACAGATGAGGTGTAGGGGCAATTATTTTGAGCTTTCACACACACACACACACACACACACACACACACACACACACACACACACACACACACACACACACAGACTTTAGCCTCATCTGTTTTCATCTGCATTTAAGCCCTCTGCTGTAGAGTAAGCACTTTGCTATGAATCAGTTGTAGGAAGAACTATGAGTGAATCTAGTTTGACGTGTTTTTCAATGCTCGATCCAAGGAGGGAAAATAAAGGGGAAATTCTCTATAAACTGCATTGTTGCTGTAACATTATAATACCTCCAAATCTCCCGTGTGTTTATTGTGTGCAAGATCTGCTTTTCTGTCTGCCTCTAAAGACAGACACGTTATTGGTGTGAGGTTCAGAAATCATGTTGCCACAGCATAAACATAAACGGAGAGAAGTTAACAATACATCCAATTGATGTATTTAAAAAGTAGTGCGGAATAGGGCATTCAAATATATAGTTACTGTTCATAATCATGAGATTAATATAGGGAAAACTGCACAGATTGAGAAGAACAATGATGGAAAATGTGTATAACAGGTTTTAAAATTAATATTTTACCACTCGCTGTTCTTCCTGGCACTATTTACTTGTAACTTTCCCAGATTGCTTGTACTTTGAATTTATTGAAATCCTAATACTCCAGCATACAGTAATATTTTAAACAGCAGGTTACTTCCAACTATGTGACATCACTTTGGGGAAGGCCCTTTCCTATTTGACAATGCCCCCGCGTACAAAGCAAGGTCCGGATCAACCGGATCAATAGATAATGTGATATGGTGACTATACATGTAATTTACTAACTCAAAAATACTCATTCGTTCTCTCATCCTCTAAGGCCCCATGCAGGAGACGGTGTTCGACTTCTGGAGGATGGTCTGGCAGGAGAACACGGCAGCTATCGTCATGGTGACCAACCTGGTGGAAGTGGGCAGGGTGGGTATTAATTAATGTTCACTCTAACCACGGAGCTTAAATTAGATTACCTTGCCCCTAGTCGACTGGCAGCCGGATAGTATCTCAAGGCAAACGGAGCCATCTTTTTGTTTGATTGCTTTTGTGTGTTTGACCAGATGTTTCTGTGTGTGTTTGTGTGCTGGCTTAGTGAGGCATGAGTCTTGTGTGCCGCCAGCTCTTTTTCCATCTATCTGATCAGTGAAAAGTGAGGAGAAGCTGATTGATGGCCTTTATTACCAGAGAGACATCCAGGCAACTGAGTACTGTTTCATCTGAATGACTCTACAACAGTAGCTGCCAGCTCCTACCAGAAACATCTCTTAATGTTGTCCTCTTTGGTCAAAAGGTGACAGTTGAGTGTTGAGGATGGTTTATAATGTTGAAACTAATTGTAGAGCCTTGCCTGTTTTGTTCCCTATTGGAATAAACCAAAACCCAGAGCCCTACTTCAGTCCTAATTTGTTGCACTTACCTCCCACTGTAGTTCATCCTGGTTAGGTTATAATCAAGAGAAAGTAAAGGTCTTAACGTACAGTGTAATGCTTTGACTGCCAGGGGATATTCTTAAATTTTTTAAAACACATTCACGCTGAAATCCCCTTAAACACAGGCACTCCTTGATTTTGCTGATGTGCAAATTTGGTGGGGCTTAAATGTAGCAGAGCTGATAATGATTCATGGGCCCATCTCTAGGTACCTCATTAGGCCGTTCTCTACAGTAGCTGAGCCCTGCCCGCCCCACACCTTCTCCACACCTGCTTAGCTGCGGTGCAGTCCTCGGCGGGCCCCGGCCCCCAAACCGTCTGTTATATGATCCTTGTCCAATGGCGGGCGGTAGGCACAGTTGGTCACAGTGACGGTGGCTCCTCAGAGGGCCCCATAAAAATCACTCCGCCATATCACAGTGGGCCATCTGCTTGGCACAGTTGCTGATGAACTCTGGGAAATCCTGGCACACACAGCCTCTGTGTCCCACTGGTTTCACACATAGGGGCGGCGCTTAGCGTACTTTGATGTATGAGAGATTTGGTTTGGAAAGTAGTGTGCTGATGGGTGTGATGAGGTGATGCTACGCATGCTTCTTTTCCATACACCTAATACGTATGAGCGAATGAGTTCAAATGCAATGCACACACACACTCATAAGTGTGGCCACACAAAGAACATCTGTGTGTTCCCCCCCACTAGGCGCCTCATTCAGAGTGATCTAATAAGGTAATGGCTTTTGCCTAATTCAATCTGGCTGGAAGTGGACGGTGGATTTGTGATTGTCATCGGGGATTAGTCATCAGGGGTGTCAGAGAGAGGGAACTGAAAGTCCCTGTCTGTCTGTGTCACTCCACAAACCAAAATCTCATTTCATTCCTAATCAGGGCATAGACTCCAGAAATTAAAATTGAATCTAGTTGTGGCTGTTGTCGCATTTATCCCTCATCAAAAATTATCATTCTCTGATATACCTTCATGATTTCAATCTCTGTTACTAGCCTTACTCCCTAAGTATCACCAGTTTAATTGAATGGGAAAGGAGGGGGATTTCTGTTGGGAAATCTGTTTTAAACAGCTGAGGGTTTATTATTTTACATCATTATTGGATTGTCATATCTTCTTTGTCCAATTGTAGTACACTGTTTTTAATGTTTTGTCCTATTTCTCCACACTGGTAGTCAAAGTCTTAAGGTGAACAAATAGTCCACCTCCTCAGTGTCCATTCTGCTCTGTTCCAGATTCTGTACAGTCTACCTTTCGACTTATTTTCACATTATCGATGTCAGACTGAAAAAGCAATAATGTGAGAATGAGCTCTCCATCAATAACCATAAGATTCCCATTAACAGCAGATCTTTGACAAGGGGTTGAAACTAATAAGAAGCAAATCTCATTTTGGCTTCAAAGAAATGCTTCAGAAACTGAAATGTCAAGTGACAAATGTGAGTTGATGTTATGTGACAATTAAGGCCAATTTATACTTCTGCGTTAAATCAACACTGTGGGTAGGTACGTGGAGATACGGACCCTATGCCATAACCTACACCTTAGCCTGACGTGTACCTCTCAAACATTTTTACTATACGTCGGGGCAACGCAAGTTACTCTGCTGTGGCTTGGTAGCGTTGGAGCTTTACCACACACACACGCCAGCCCTGCAATTCTTTTAAAGAGATTGACGCACTTATGTAGGCTATGGCGAAAAGCTCTACGTGGAGCCTTTATTGGAGAAAAAAAAATGATGGCCTGTCAACAGACATTCAAATAATTTGCGAGGAAATTAAATAAAGCTGTGTGTGGGTGCACAAATGTAAATGCATTCAAGTGTGTGGTTTTAGAACACTTTCTTTTGTCACTCTCAGGTGAAGTGCTGTAAGTACTGGCCGGATGACACTGAGATCTACAGAGACATCAAGGTTACGCTGATAGAGACTGAGCTTCTGTCAGAGTATGTCATCAGGACCTTTGCAGTAGAGAAGGTAAACCTTGTAACCTCTATTGTCCACTAAGAGATTTGAAAGAAAACATTACACAATGCTGAGTACTAGGCCTCAACCTTTGGCCACTAAGAAGTTTGGCTGAAGATGTTGGGTTATGTACAACACTCATAAGCACCTTTTAAAAAGTTTCTTTTAGGAGTTAGTTCTATTTCAAATGTATATCTTTATTACAACAAGGATATAGCACTTTGGCTTGTGCTGTCATGTGTTGTCAATAGTTTCTTTTGAATAACTCAAAATCCTCTCCTTACAATTGTTTTGAACTATACAACACACATTGTTCTGAGGATTGTTTTTTTTTTTTGCTTTTTCTCCCCCACACATTTCTAGATTTTAAAAACCATTATTTGAAAGATTTTATTAGTTAGTAAGCAGCCATGCTCTTCACAACCCCATGCCACAGCCAACACTAAGATGATGAATGGTTTTGGACTGTACCAAATTTCACTGGATTGTTCAAATCTTTTACATAGAAAAAAATGCATGCCCTTTTATAATATGATTGAATATATAAAGTAACTTTAAGAAACGAAAGGCCAAGTCAAAAAGCTCACAGTAAAGCCCAACACTGTTGCTAAGGAAGGATAACATGCACTGTTCACTTTATCTAACTAGGTTTTTCCCAATGGGACTCCTTGAGACCCTGTATAACCATTAGGTTCCTGCTGTTTAACTTTAAGTATTGATTGTTTATTGAGTAATGTTGAAAAGCCAACTGTTAGTAATTTAGGTAATAGTCGCATTATAACTGTTATTATAAGTGTGACTCCTAATAAGCCAAAGCAGCTGGCAAAAAGTTCATCTATAAAGTAAGGTAAATTTAAATTCCAAAATCTGCTGTTTATATGTTAAACTCACAATGTCCAGATTATAGATGCAACATGTAAGCCACGGAGGGACATATGACTGAAAGTACTACAGTACAATAAGTAAAAAATAAAATAAAATAAAAATTAAGGCCATAGTTGCCTTGAAATTTTTACTGTTAGATAAGGAAAGATTTACTTAACCCCTCCTCGACTTTGCCCATTAATGTGTGTGTGTTTGTATTCAATCCAACTCTGTATTTGCTTTAGAAAGACCTCTCACATCGTCTGCACATTGTAAGCTTTGTCTTCTCACCACATCCCGCTGTCTTCTGCTATGCCTTGTGTGGTTAACATGATGACTCTGTTCCTCAGAGAGGGGCTCATGAGATTCGGGAAATCCGTCAGTTTCACTTCACGGGCTGGCCGGACCACGGGGTGCCCTATCACGCCACGGGCCTGCTGGGTTTTATTAGGAGAGTCAAGTCCAAGACTCTGACCAATGCTGGGCCCATGGTGGTTCACTGCAGGTTGGTGTGCACTAGAACCGATCACTGATACAACTATATATCATGGCTATTAAAGACAAAAAAGCAGAAGAAGAAAATATTTCACATATTTTAATTATGCTATACTATGAATGACAAACACTAGGTGTCCTACTGCTCTGGATAAAAACAGTGTTTTCTTTTACACCCCTGATGTTTGCAATCTTTGTGTTTCCCTGCAGTGCCGGGGCGGGAAGGACAGGCTGCTTCATCGTCATAGACATCATGCTGGACATGGCTGAGAGAGAGGGTGTTGTGGACATTTACAACTGTGTGAGGGAGCTGCGCTCAAGGAGGGTCAACATGGTCCAGACTGAGGTATGGTGAATCTGGTCCCACAGTGGCCTCAGCAGAGCTGCCCACAGAGGCTGATTAGTAAAAGGAAGAGTGAGGATGCGGCTTGACAGGCTGTTGCAATCAAATGTGGATCAACTAGTATTTGCAAGTCATTCTTAGAATAAGCCCCACTTCCCTGCTGCTCCAGAACAAATGTTCCAAATTAATACCAAAGAAAGGAGCTCTTTTATGAAAATAAATTATTATGTCCAGGAAAGATAAATCATGTTGTGGAAGTTTTCTGTACAGCAGGAGAGGAGAAGTTTTGAAATGAGGCTTTTGTTGAAACAAAATAATGACAGCTGAGCAATAGTACTGAGTTGGTCTTCGGTGAATTTTTATATATGCTCTGCAGAGCATAAAGTGACGAGAACAAATGCAAAGTATACAGGAGCAACAATATGCGTCTGGCGAAATTTAACAGAAACATCACGGTCTTATATTCATTTTCCCTAGCAAGAGGAGACCTTGTTTGGAAAACATGCCTAATCTTAGCAAAACAATTAATCTTACCACACAGACAAGTTGGAGCCTTTTTAGTCTTTCTACATCTGTCCCTCATGCCTCAAAGTTTTCAGTCATTTATCTTAGCTGCTAAAGACAACCTGGGCTTTGGTCACATACAAATACAAAATATCCTGGCTTTCTTATTGATTCATAACTGACATTTATTAGTCAATATTTCTGTTGGGTAAGCATTGCAGACATTTTTCAAGTTTCTTTTCAATTGCTGCATTTTTCAAACAGTAGGAATATATTTCACTATGTAACTAAGATACAAATTATAATTGACCTCTATGTGACAGCTGTAGGAGCAGTGCTCTTCAGTGCTTGTTTTAACATGATTGTAATATTGTGTTTAAATGTACAGCGGTTTAATTTATGGCCACAATTTTACATTTGTTTGATCATTTTCACAAAAGACATTTATTGAAGCGCACACTCTAACCACTTCTCAGGATGCTAAGCACAAGTGCTTGGCAATACATGTTTGGCAATACATGCTATAATAAAAGGGTTTAGAGGCTTGTAACTGAGAGCAGTTAGCTCATATTGATGGCTGAAAACCTCCCTGGCTCATCCTCTGGCTTTATGCTGATGTGGGCTACCGAAAGGACTTTGCACTTTCCTGAACACCGGCCATCTGGAGGTGTCCATAGTCTCGTTGGATGCATCATTTCACCGTAATTCCCTTTAAATCACAGGCGTCATTGGACTTAATGGGCAAATGTTTCATCGTTGATGTCCGAATTGGGATTTGAGTAACTGGAGACCAAATGTTGTTCACCCTGAGTCACTTTCCTCAAGTTCAGTGACCTTCAAAGAGTGTGCATGGTTGTGTTTTCCCTTGCAGGTGTTCAGGCTAGTTGGCACGGCTCCTCAGCCTGCAGCCAGACACTAACTCTCCTCCGTGGTTTAATCTGTCCGCGGAAATGAAAAACCTTGTTGTTTATAGTTTATGAGGTCAGATAAGATCTATCAATCTGTGAATTCTGGTTTGAGCTCCGTGTTGCCGCTGACCCTCTGACCCAGCCCGAGCTAGTCAAACTCTCAGGTCAGCAGTTCACGTTCTGCACTCGACGTAACAAATGGCAACACATGTTTCTCTGTCAATCTGTAAATCAGTGACCCCTGTGCATGTGTGCATATTTTGGTCTAAAGTGACAAGGGAGTGTCAGCTGAAAATGTCACTTCAGAATAGATTTGCATCAAGCTTCCAGCTTTGTCACCATTTGGACCGCTTGACTGACTGATGGGAGGAGGCGAAAATGTGGCGCAATTTCCAGTTTTTGCTCTAGATAAAGTTAAGGACAGCTGGGGTTGTTTTTGATGTTAAGATATCAACCTTGTTCATGCCTTGATCATGACAATAATGGCGATGGAGCTTCAACCTGGTTAAGGTCACCAAGGTTTCACATGGTCATGACAAAAATCTCCGAAGGTCACTGTATTTGACAAAATGCGAGTTTATGAGTTTTATGACGAAATTAAATCAGCTATGTAACAAAATATGCAAACATATGTAATGTAACCTTTGAACACAGACAATGACAAGTATTAGTCATAGAAACTGCCTCAGGGCTAAAGAATAATCATGGTTAGGTTGTGGAAAGGTCACTGAATTCTTCTAGCTAAAATGCAGGGGAACACTAGCTCATGCATTTCTGCTGCTGGTAGAAAATAAAATAATTTGTTGTCATGAGACTTAGAAGTCTGATAGATCCGCAATGAGGATGCTGTTTTTTGCAGGAGCAGTATGTCTTCATCCATGATGCCATCTTGGAGGCATGTCTCTGTGGCGACACCACCATTCCTGCCAGTCAGCTCCGCTCCGTCTACTACGACATGAACCGCCTGGACCCGCAGACCAACTCCAGCCCCATTAAAGAGGAGTTTAGGGTGAGGAGATTTAAACATAAGGCAAATAAGGCACTGTGTGCAAATCCCTAATAAAGCATTATCTTAAGTACAGGATAAGTTCAAAACAACAGTAAACGTGTTGTCTCTTGATGAATGGTGCTTGTCCCCCTCTGGGCCAATCAGTGGCAAATACATCACCTTGCTTTAATCTGTAATAGTAGCGCCCCTCCTTGGACCAATCGGTGTTATGTGAGATGCATCGCCCCCCTAAGTTTAATCACTGTCACATCAGGGGAGTAAGAGCTATCGCTAATGTAACTGATTAAAGAATTGCGTTGTTAATTACTATATTGGGAGATAATTGGCACACTCAAGAACTGAGTGCCTACTTTCCTATGTCGATATGACAGTGTGTAATTCTGCTTCAACCCTGACAGACTCTGAACATGGTGACTCCCACGCTGCGGGTGGAGGACTGCAGCATCGCCCTGCTGCCAAGGAACCATGAGAAGAACCGCTGCATGGATGTTCTTCCTCCAGACCGCTGCCTCCCCTTCCTGATCACTATTGATGGGGAGAGCTCCAATTACATTAACGCTGCACTAATGGATGTAAGACGTGAACATACGTGAACTTTTCACATTTTAGGGAATACTCACTTTACAGAGTCTTTAAAGGAGCATTCCAGCATTATTGGAATCTAATTGAATTTCTGTGATTTTAAATTGGTAAATTGAAACTGAGTCACAAGGCAGGAAATTGCAGCTGTGTGAGCTAAAACCTTCCCACATGTTGCTTTTCTTCAACACTAATCAGTGTTGCCAAAGCAGGTATTTTGCCTTTGACAGTTAATGGAAAACATCATGGTCTATTAAGGCAACTGTAAGTCACATTGGTATTTCCATCTCTTATTCAAAGGACTGTTGGGTAAATATTAAACATTGCTCATGTTTAAATGCCTGAAAATAAATTGCTGTTCTTGAAATATATTGTGGCTGTTCTAACAACAAACTTTAGTTCAAGGTTTAAAGAACTTTTAGGTCTCACATGGACACCACCACACCACAAGATGTAGAGTGAGATAAAGTGACAAGGATCACTAGACAAAACAACTTACATGTGCATGCTGCCAACCCACCCCCAAAAGAGAAGGCAGTAACAAACAAAAGGACTATGTTAATGGTAATGTATTGTGCTAACAAGCCATTGTAAGTTAAAATTAAATATATGGAGAGAATATGTAAGTTAATAACAGGAGTTAAAAAAGAGTCAGTGTTGTGACCAATGACAGTCAGATGTTTAATAGTTGAGCTACAAAGTGGAACTTGGAAACAACACGTGGCAAATTAGACTATTAGACAATTAGAAATTAAATTAGAATTAAATAATGTAAACTCATGACAAAACGAAGATCAAGCTACATAATCAAAAAAATGCTCAAATGACATGCCTCATGGATGTACTAGAGACTTGACCTGACTGAAGTAACTAAAATGAACCTAGGGACAACTCAAAATAAATCCTAAATGCAATGTATAGCAATTTTCAAGTGTTAAATGTATTCAGGGGCGACCTTACAAAGAACACCTATACAATGCTCATGTCCAGTGATGGACTTTTTGGCTTTTGTCTGGATTGAGCAGGCAACCATTCAGGCACATGATCCTCTGAGTCACCACTGAGCAAGCCAGAAACCACATTAAATGTGCAGTGTTCTAATATAATCTCCCTAGACATGGAATCTCCATTAGAAAACATTGAGGTGTATTTAGCAACAATGTTTTTAATCTGTCAATTGCTTCTTTTTCTCCCTCTGTTTTCCTCCAGAGTTACAAGCAGCCATCTGCATTCATAGTGACCCAGCACCCGTTACCAAACACAGTTAAGGACTTCTGGAGATTGGTGCTGGATTACCATTGCACATCCATAGTAATGCTCAACGACGTTGACCCAGCCCAGGTAAACCCGACCTGATACGTGTGCATAAAACCATTATACATACACAACACAAAATAATCCTCAAGGGGATATTGCAAGAAGCACACTGACAAACAGATGAAGTAGTTTCTTTCTTTTTTATGAGAGTCTAATAAAGTCACACAAAAGGACAGTGTGGGAACTGGATTCAGAGAGCGATTGCTGTTTTTGTTTACTTTCTTTCAGTATGAACCTGTGGGGGGTGGCAGGCAAACACATATGCGTATACAGTATGTGTTTGAAATGAGGTGGATGCAGCACAGTGGAAGAGGACTTGCCATTAAAGCGCGGGTAGATGGAGAAACAGGGCTGTGGAAGAGACTATCCAGATTTCTCAGCCTGAGGCTCTGTCATAACACCCGTGGATCAAAGCCTGAAGCCCAGCTTGCTCTCCCCATCCAAATCCCCTTTCCCTCGGTGACTGACTGCCTGGCTGGATAGAAAAGGCCTTTCATTCAATATTCTCACTGTAGCCAGCCAAGGAAACAGCACAGGTGGGATGGGAGGAAGGGGGTGAAGGCATAGATGGAGATGAGGGAGGTTGGGGTTTACCATCTTCTCCATCAGCATCTTTGTTTTTGCATCTGTTGAATTTGTCAAATGTTGACAGACTTTCAAAGGAAGCTAGAAAGTGCTTGCTGCCACTCAGACTGTTAATGTGTTTGTGCTCTTTTGTGTGTTGTGTAGTGAGCGTAATATTTGTGTGGCCATTTATATGCGTGTACTCAGGCCTGTTAATGTCATTCTTCTCAGGTAGTCTCTTTTTCTCTTGTTTGTTCATGACTCTGCATGTAGGAATGTTTGCCTGTGCAGCATCTGTCCATCTGTGCGTGTACACTTCCAGTAGTCTTATTTAGTGCTGTGAGGCCGGCGCTGTGCTCTGCAGGTGCATGTTCTTAACTGGGCTTTCTCTCATGAGGAGTGGAAATAGGGCAGATTTTTCAGCTCTTATGATGCTGTCCCAGGGGTTTATTTATCTCTGACAAAGCAGTCAGTAATGCTATCAATGACTGCTTCTTAATGCTTTTAACTAATGTTCTGGATTATGTTTTGTTTTACATTCATCTATTGATTACTTTTTCAAATAATTTACCAATTGAATACTTTTTATATATCTGTTAAAAGATGGCAACATTTCACATTGAAGTTACCCAAAGCCCAAGGTGACATCTACAAATAACTCGTTTTGTCCATCAAACACTTCAAAAGCCAAAAATATTCAATATACAATGAAGTCAAATAGTGAAAAACAGTCAATTTAGTGGTTAATTTATATAAAAACAATTACTCTTTGTCATACTTCCACAAACCGTCACTATATCCTGACAGTACTACTTGTGATAGATAATCTGTGAAAAAATCCCATTCTCTTCCTCGTGCTTCTAATGGCATTTGCAAGGTTGTACTATGCCCAAACAAAAACAACCAATCCGAGCCAAGGAGTTGGGATCAAATATGAATCAAGATTATCTTACTGTGTTGTCTTTTTCTCACCTCAAAAGTTTTCAGAAAGATTTTAGTGTACTGTTTAGCTGTAAAATGAGTTTGTGCCGGCCGGTGGCCGGTGCTTAGTTTTGGCTCTGGTTGATTGCAGTTCATGAACAGTCATTAGTCACGTTCCCATCAACGTATCTTTATGCGCATTTTGAAGTATTTCATTAGAGAATGTTGATGGAACTGGCAAAATTCGAAAAAGGGTGTTTTCATTTTGTCGTGTTCCTATAGCCTCATTGCATTTAAAACAAAGGTCAGGTAACTATTTTTATCTAATTTAACAGGGTTTGTGTATGTCTGCATCAACCAATTAAATTGTATAGCTTTAAATTAGAGTTTGCTGTTTTTATCTGGGATACTTCACAAGTTTTCTTCAAATTGAAGAAATCAAATCAATTCATTAGAATACTTTATTTAAAGAGGTCATACTTATTGCTTTCTTTGCCCATATCTGGAATACTGCATCCAGTTTTTCTGGTGTAAATGAAACATTACCCCACACAGTACTTTAGCTTGGCTGAATACAAATACAAATGCAATGGTACCTTAAGCGAGTCTGATTCTATGTCCATCCAAGAAGGAGCATCTCCAGAAGAAAAATAGAACGTTATAGTTCTCAATTGTGTTGCTAAATAGAACAATAAAGTTTTGGACATTTCAGCCCTCCAAATAAAGACATGAATGTAGCAAATATATTCATTTTTAATAAATTTATTTTCCCTATCATGGCTATATGATTTATGTACTGATACTAATACTAATACACTAATACTTCAGTTTGTTGGTGGTATAGTTTCTAAATGAGTTGTTATTGTGATGTCCAAATATGTCAAATGGATGAGATCTTGAAAATAAATACATATTGGTTTATATATTGTCATACGTTTCTGTTAAGCAGCATTATTTTTGATATTAAAGCATTTACTTTAAATTCAGAGATACTACCAAACAGGCCGATTAGATCTAACAGTGCTGGTATGGATGTGTTTAATAGCTAGTATGAACAGAAGTGGTGATAGAGGTGAACCTTGGGGACAACCTCTTGTAATATTGAAGGGCTCAGACACCACTTAATTTGTCAGTACCACAGCTATAGGGTTGAGATGTAATAGTTTGATCCAGTTAAGGAAAGTATTTTCAAAACCAAATTGTGCTATAAAGAGCTATTGAGCATCAAAGATGTAAGTACACTCAACCATATTGAAGGCCTTCTCCGCACAAGCAAGAATAGAGCTGTGTCTTTACCTTCTATCTTCACCTGAGAATGCACCTTACATTAGGAAATCCTTGCCTTCCCTTCTTTACATATCCATTTGGTCATCCCCCATCCCAAAACCCTTTTTGCCAAAATCTTCTGAGAATTTTTGTATCGGTGTTTATCAAATTTATAAGTTACATATTCTCACATTTAGTGTTAGGTTTTCCTGGTTTGGACGCAGGATTATTAAAGCCTCTCTCATTGAGACCGAGAGGTAGCCATTGTTGTAGGATTCTAGAAACATTTGATAAAGCGTTGCCAATTTATCTTTAAAGTATTTACAGTTTATAAATCAATTGGGAGGCCATCCGGCCGTGCTGCTTTCCCAGCCTTCATTGCACCTATAGCTTCTTATCCAGGCTTTGTTTTACTTTCCTCAGAGATTTGGGGGATATTGAGTTTGTTTTTAAATTAAGTTTGAACAGGCGCATTAGTAATTTACTGTGGTTTAAAAGATTTTCATGAAACATTTTAGAATCTGTATTCATTTCCAGCAGGTCAACAATAGTATTTCCATCCTCAATGAAATGTGTTACCCATTCGGTTTCCTGTTGTTTAATCCGGCATGCAAGAAGTCTGCCCAGCTTTTGTTCCATATAAATGTATCTTTTGATTGTTTTTTTTCTTTACATATCAGATTCTCACATGTTTTCTCAGCCAGATAAATAGGCAAAAATCAGCTTTTAAGAAAGAATGTGCAATTAGTCTTTTAATTCGTTTTTTCAGGAATTTCTGTTGAACAAAACTGTTGAGAAAACTTACTTACTTACTTGGAGCGCAACTGTGATAAGTGTTTGGTCTACTGAACATATATTCCAGCTTTTGTTTGAATGTTCTCCTGTGAAGAAGCAATTCATCCTATTCTAAAAAGAAAGCATGTCACATGTCTTCAGACTTTGTAATGCCACATAAACCTGTTTTTCCATCTACGTCTAAGGAGTTGAAATCAATGCCACTGGCTTCAGTTATTATAGTTTGGATTCCATAGCTAATGAATCTTCTTCCGTTGTCTTTGGTTTTTCGTGTGTGTGTGTGTGTGTGTGTGTGTGTGTGTGTGTGTGTGTGTGTGTGTGTGTGTGTGTGTGTTTAGCTGTGCCTACAGTACTGGCCAGAAAACGGAGTCCACCGCCATGGTCCCATCCAGGTAGAGTTTGTCTCTGCTGACTTGGAGGAGGACATCATCAGCAGAATATTTCGGATCTACAATGCAGCACGGGTACGGTCATTCTTTAAATAGAAATCATATGTTCAGGAGAAAACAACTAACACTACATTTATGTGATTTTTGAAGTTTTTATGCTCTGCTGCCCATTTTTTTGTAACTTTCATAACTTGTCTTCTCTGGGGTGATCACAACAGCCAATTTATTCTGTGAATGCACACCTCACACGTCCCACTCATATGCCGGCCTGTCCATTCAAGCTGTGTAGAGGCAGAGTCATTCTGTTCTTTAACCATGCCTCTGCACCAGTGATTGGACCGAGGTGTGATCGCCTCAAGTCACGTCTTCTAGACAGCTTGAGAACTTTTCACACGTAGTTAGAAGGTAGAAGTTGAACTGACAGTTACTTTAATCAACACATTTTGGGTAGAGGGTGAATCTACCTCAAAGGGTCACTTTGCCCAAATTACAACAAAAAAACCCATTCACTACACTACAGCCATGTGAATAGTTTGGGTTTTAGTTTATTACTCCCTATTTTGAGATATTGTTTTTCAGATTTCCTTTTCCATAACAATACAATGCCCTGAATATTTTTAGCTTTTTAAAATACCTTCAAGTTTGTGTCATTACTCTGTCTTTCTGACTGGACCGTCAAATCAATGGAACAAAAGTTCTATTACTGGGGAGATATTGCTTTCTATAGGTCCACCCAAACATTGTCACCTATGTCCTACCGACCTATGTCATGTAACTTAAAAATAGTTAACAGTTAAAAACAGACCATACTCTGCCAATTTTTAGGTTCAGAAGCAAAAATGAGTAATCCTCAACCTTTGTTGTGTGAATGACGAAGACAGTTGAGGAACAATTTGATACAAAACAGGCATGAGACCCTACATGCCTGTTTTGTATCAAATTTTTCTCCAACAGGATGATTTTTACCTTGGCAACTCATGTTTTTTCCCCAAATGATGTATAGATTTTAGTCATGTCTTGACAAAATAGTGCATATAGCTGCCATACATGGAGAAAAAAAAAAATCTTACCAGGGGAGCATGCCCCCGATCCCCCCGAGGTTTGAGCTGAGCCCCGAATGTTTACACCGTCTGGCTCCGCCCCTGGTTCACAAGATGAATCGGGGTCACAAGATAACTAATGGGGTAGAAGAGAATTAAACACATATTTTCCTAATTGCTTCAAAATGTATGTAGAACTTGTCACAGGTTGACGTGAAGAAGTTTGGACATGATTGGTGACCAGTTCATTCAAAGATGTATATTATTATGATTAAATGGTACATTTCCTTTTATTTATTTGAATGATTTGTATCAAGTACTGTATTTCACAAGAAAAAAAGAAAAGTCAGAAGAAAAATTGCTACATTGTTGTAAAAGAAATGTATGCTTTCTTTCTTATCCCTTTAATCATCCTGAGAGTGCTCAGATTGATCTTGTTTTCCCTTTTTCCCCAATATTGACAGCCACTGTTCTAGATAATTCATAGACCTTGCTGAAAACCGTTTTTATTGAAAATACTTTCTAATGAAGAAATAGTTTCCTATTAAAGCTGATGACAGCGTGTTGACCATCCAAAAGCAACATGCACACTGATTATGGAAAGACAAGTGTGAGCACCACAAACCAATTTCCCTTTTTTATTATTGGAATGGAGGATTAAATCTCAGAGACACAATTAAAACCAAAACGATGCATGGCTAGATACCACTACAAGTCCGACAATGGTTTCTAACCCTTTAATTTTGAGCTACCAGACATCAATGCACAGAAAGGGTCCTAACCCATGCCAGCGTCACCTGCAGTCACCTGCATAAGCTTCTTACCCTTACAATCTGCCTGAAGTTGTCAACAATCACTCCTCACATGTGTTACAACAGCGTCTGGCCAGCAGAGGCGTCACCAATGTATTAAGTGGCGTCAACTGTTATAGATCGATATGTCTTGAGTGTGATTTAGAATGTCTGCAGCTCAGATCTTAACTATTTGTCTCCAGCTGTGACTGTGCTCATCTACCATCCGTCTATCTGCGCATTCATCTCTTCAGTGACTCCTCGTGCCCTTATTCATCTCTTGTCCCATTGGTCGCCATTGAGGCTTAGCTTAGCTGCATCTTTGCATTCTGATTGCATCTTTTCACAGCAGCGATTAACCCAACAACCCCCCCCCCTGCTGTGTGTTAACCTGGGATAACCAGTGTGTCCTTCCCCTCCAGCCTCAGGACGGCTACCGGATGGTGCAACAATTCCAGTTTTTGGGCTGGCCCATGTACAGAGACACGCCCATGTCCAAACGCTCCTTCCTCAAGCTAATCCGACAGGTGGACAAGTGGCAGGAAGAGTATGATGGGGGCGAGGGACGCACTGTGGTCCACTGTCTGTAAGTAATCAAGTCAATGCTGCCTTTAAAAATGAAACATCTCCACCTACTGACAAAAGAGCTTTATTGCATCAAAAAGCTATGAAACGCCTCACCCCTCTGTCAGCTGTATTGTCAACCTTAACTTTTCTGTGTTAAACTAAACTTGTCTTAAATGCTATTTCATTTTCTAATGCTCGACTCCTTTGTAACAACTCTAGTAATGGAGGCGGCCGAAGTGGGACATTCTGTGCCATCAGCATTGTGTGTGAGATGCTTCAACACCAGCGCTCTGTGGATGTTTTCCACGCTGTCAAAACACTAAGGAACAATAAACCCAACATGGTGGACCTGCTGGTGAGGAGCACTGCAGCACTTTTGTCAGACTTGTTAGTTTATTATAACCTCACAAAGGACCAGAAAGTAGCCACCTCCTTCAAAATCCTCGCTCCCAGTTTCTAACGCAGGCTTTCTGTCATAAATGTATCATTTCCAAGCCAGAGCCAACATAATCCTGATGGCAGCTGTTGAGTAGTCCTCCCTGGTGTGATTTTATTGACCTTCATGTGTAAATCTGTGCATTTTCCCTTTAGAAATCACTAAATTAGACTTCCTTGTGGTCAACAAGTTTCCCAAATATACATGTACCTGCATCAGGATATCTTTAACCATCTATAACCATTTGGTATTTACAGCAGATAAATCCATTCATAGAAATATTTACAAATACTATTTGTGTGGCTTTGAATCTCTTTAGATTATTTAAATTATTAAATGTTACAGTGAAAATATCCCTAAAAGCTACCTGCATTATTTAAATCCAATTATACCAAAGTTTAGTCCAAGAAATATTATTAGTTTTTTGTTATTTTTTTTCATATTCACTCTAAATCTGGATTATCAAACAGGCAACTGACCATTTGTTTCTCCTTGTCTCCTAGGACCAGTACAAGTTTTGCTATGAAGTGGCACTGGAGTACTTGAACTCTGGGTAACTCAGAACTACTAAACCCTCCAGAGACTTAAAGTTTGGTACATCACAGAAGACTTCAGCTTGCGTGTGTGTGCATGCGTGTGTGTGTGTGTGTGACCAGACGGGAGCAAGGTACACACACAACCATACATGCAGCTTGTTTGACCAGCTCTCTTCTTCTAGTTGGTCTAGATCGGGAACAGTAACAGAGATGTACAGTGTTAAATATCGCAGCCTGTTTCTGTCAGTACCGGCTAAGGAAGCCAGCAGGAGCACAATGAGGTGTTTTTTTTTTTTTTCTTCCTCTGCAGTGAATGGCCTCCTCTCTGGATGCCTCTTTCTTTCTGCCTCCTATCTCTTTCAGCCGCCTGTAGTCCTGTGGTTGTTGCCTTGATTCCTCATTGGACAATGAGCATTAAATACTCTCCCGTTTTTTCATGGAATGCAATACACTGTACATAATGTTAATGTGTTCTCTGATTTTTTAATTTTAATTTTTGCTCAACTCATTAAAAGTCATTAAATACAGGAATTCAAAGCCTAAATGTTACTAAATGTCCTGTAAATGTATGACTTCTAAATGATTATTGCTTCATGCTGTATGTTGGGGACAGCTGGCTCAGTCTACATCCGCTTACCTTATTTCCTGTACTGGGATCCAAAGCTTTATTTGCACTTCCATTTAAATTCTTGTTGTGCATATTGTACATATTTCTGTAGATTATTTATTCACGATATGTACTTTTTTTGTGACTCGCAGTAAGTGACAATCATATGTTCTACACGTTGATTTATTGACTGTATTGTGTGCTTTTATTGGTCCTATTGTGTGACAGACCAATTCAAATGTAAAGACGAAAGATATATAAATGTATCTACAATATAGACATTGGATTATGTAGTCCTGCCTCTTTTCTGAGTAGAGCTGGAAAATATGTCATAAGAGGGACATCTGTTGGATATATGAGGAATTACACAATCACCTACATGTTCACAATGTTAAAAATCTAAGTTCTCAAAGGCTGAATAGTCACAACACAGGACCATGATTGGACAACAATACAACTTCAAACAGACTTTGCAGTTCAAAGGTTAGTAAGAGTTACAGTACAAATGATGCATTGGTCATACTATTGACAGGTGTAAGGCCAAAATAAGTATTTTTATAGTTAACACTTTGAAACAAAACAATTATATTCGAACATTTCTTTAACATCGGAGCACATGTACTGTACTGTACTTTTTTTTGTTTGCTAAACAACCTTTCACAGTGAAATGCATCACCATTATGATGAACACTGCAATGAATATATAAAATTACATTTGTTGATTTCAAGTGTTGATTTAACTCTGTGGTAATGTTGTTCCATTTATTTATTTAAATAAGATCCACAAGCATTATTACCTTGAAGAACTATATAGTTATTTTTCATTTGGCCCATCTGCAAACTCATTTTCAAAAGGTTCCTTACAAAAACAAGTTTTACATCTGTCGATGTCTAATGACTTTGAGAAGTCAGAATCAAAACAAACACCTGAGACTGTTACCAATTATTTTCAAAATGTGTTGAACAAACCAGGGTGACAGTTAGTTTTTAGTCTTTATACTATGGCTGATTTGCCAGAATAGACTTGAGCTTGTTTTCAAAGTTAAATCAAAGGGTGACCTCCTGAAAAGCTTTCAAGGACTTGCTAAATCATACACAAATAATAGATTAGCAAAATTGGCTCCTCAAGTTTTCTGTTAAATGTAGAGGGAGGCGAACTTTTTGGTTTGTTGATTAATTGTAAGAAGGGAGTAGTGCCCTCTCACTGGAAAGGTGACACAATAAGTACTCAAATATCTGTTTTGGTACTAAATCTACTTTATGTTTGAGTGTGCTTTTGATACACCTCTCCTACTCAACACTTGTTTTGTGATAACTGACATTTAGGAATAATTAATTAATGGTTAGACAGCTCTAGGAACAAAAAGAATAAAAAAAGAAGAGATAAATGGTATTAAATCTTTGGGAAAAAATGTAGCTGTATTTTAATGTCCATCGGTGCAAGTTTTGGATCATTTCCTGTAAAAATGGTTAAGCACATCCAATTTCTATACAGGCCTAACAAGTATAAAAACAGTGAGAGAAAACTTATATAAATATATAAATAGGGCCTACTTCTTTCTATTATAATCTAATTTATTTGTGACACAGCCAATATCAGTTACATCTATTGTTTCTAGATCCCCTGGACAGATCAGTGCCTTTTAATTCCTGTGGGTTTGTCTCCCCCTGGTGGTGTCCCAGAGTACCTTTCTTGAATCTTCATCACCTTGACGAATGCATTGTGTAAACTCAAGGGAAACAATTAATTTTGACATATGACATAATTCATGTCAGATACATGTGACTGTGTCCAAGCCATTTATTAGTGGTCCAGAATTAGCAGGGGTTTTATATCGTAAGTAAGTGAGATGCTTGCAACATTTTAAAGCGCCCATATTATACTAATTTTAAAGGTTCAAAATTGTATTTTGAGGTTGTACCAGAATAAGTGGACATGGTTTATTTTTTTTAAAAACACCATATTTATGTTATACTGCATATTG
The DNA here is from genome assembly GCA_013375575.1 of Percina caprodes. Taxonomy (NCBI): domain Eukaryota; kingdom Metazoa; phylum Chordata; class Actinopteri; order Perciformes; family Percidae; genus Percina; species Percina caprodes. The sequence goes on along the minus strand of JABXJD010000030.1, from coordinate 4,646,932 downwards.
CTCCAGCTCCTCTTTTCACCCTGTGTGTTAACGTCTCTGTTTTAGCTACAGAGTGAGACATCTCACTTCTATACTATCTTTGTTGGAAGTCGCACACACACAGTAGCTAGATAAGACCACATCAGCTAGATAACTCTTCTCTAACTTTGTTCAGTACAAGGTAGGATTAGCTGGGAGACTTCTTCTAAACGAGGGGCACTTGTGGAATATCTGCTGAACAGGGACGTGGAAGTAGTTTTTTTGTAGATTATGGTGAACACTGTGTGTTGTAGCAGTGAATTGAGAATGAGCTAACATGCTAATAAGGTTAGCTACCTCATCTCGGGTAGTGACGTAGAAAGCCGTGGAGATTTTGAACAGCTCATCCGGAGACTGAAGGCAGAAAACATTCAGAAACCGTATCTCACTCAAAACAGAATGGATAGTTTTTTTTTCAAAGTTTGTATGCGTGTGGAAGCACCAGAGACACAAAATAACAGAAAAGTTATTTTTTCATAATACGGGCGTTAATAGCACGTGTCTTTCACTGCACAGTTGGAAAGGTTGGTAAGTCTACATCCAGATTAAACTTAATTATATGGGAATCCAACAAGGGACAGATGTAATTATTTACTGAAATTAGCTCCCACTGTTTTTGTTTATACACTAACCAATCAACACAGATTACTCCCAATGTACAGTTGTGTACAAAATAATAGTAGTCCAACATCACTAACCTCATGAATCATATTTTTTGGTAGAAGTGATATTTGTACATGGCAAATATAGTGTTTTAGAGTCATAGAAAACCAACAGACCAACAGTCATGACATGCATGCTGCTCGTTCTGTGTAATTTAATCTGTAATTGACAGGGGCATGTTCAAAATAATAGCAGTGTTATGTAGAATTAGTGAGGTCATTGATTCTGTGTAGACACAGGTGTCAGTTATGGCCCATATTTAAGGAAGGAAGGAAGTAAATGTGCATGCTGGTTATATTGCATTTCACACTGAAATGCTCAGCAAAATGGGTCGCTCCAGACATTGCTCTGAGAAACAGTGGACTTTGATTAAAATGTTGATTGGAGAGGGGGAAACATATAAAGAAGTGCAGAAAATTATAGGGTGCTCAGCCAAAATGATTTCATATGCCTTGAAATGGCATCCAAAGCCTGTACGACGTGGGAAAAATGGTCAACTACCATTCGAATGGATCGAAGAATACCCAAAATGGCAAAGGCCCAACCAATGCATTTATCACATACCAGAGATCATGGATCAGTTTCAATATATCAAAATACTTCAAGATGTCATGTTGCCTTATGCTGAAGAGGAAATGCCTTTTGAAATAGGTCTTTCAACAAGACAATGACCCAAAACACACCAGTAAGCGAGCAAAGTCTTGGTTCCAGAATACTAGATTGATGTTATGGAGTGGACAGCCCAAATAAATAATGGTTATGCAACTAAATATTAGTGCAGTGATTCAAAGTACGCAAACCCTTGAGACATTTTTCAGTTTATACAGTTTGTAAAGAAAAATGCCTAATATTCCTTTTTCTTCACTTTCTATAAAGGTTTAACACATATCTGATCAATTTTGATTTGTAATTGAATGTGCAGTGTTCCCAATGCATTCATATTATCAAATTAAAAGCCATTCTAAGGAATTTGAGCATTATTTACTTTTTTAAACACACTGCTATTATTCTGAACACAACTGTAAATGCAAAAGAAGTCATGCTAAATTGCATTTAGATAAATTGTGACTCTGAAAAGTGTTCACTTCTGTATCTGTTACTTTTATTACTTGTATAGTAACCTTGGTATAACACTGTTAGTAACTAGTTGGGAATTGATCTTGCATGCCAACATCTATCGGGTATAAACAATGCTCTCAAACAAAGCGGTCTGTCTCTAAGTCCATGTGGCATTACATAGAATTGTTATGTAATAACAGTTCCTTTGCTTCTAGCTGTTGTTAATCATTGAAGTTCTGAGGGGCTTTATAAATCAGGAGTAACATGCATTGATTGTTAAGTGAATACAGTAGTATGAGACTCTTTGTGAAGAAAAAGAAAGCGTGGCTAATGCTGCAACAGAGCACACTTCTGATCACACGCTGCAAAAGACTTGAAGATTTCAACCACAAGATGTCAGTGTAAAGCTGCTTTTCAGTTTGGTATGCTACTCTTAAGAAATAATTAAATTTTTCAATTGAGCATATATTATGCAAACATCATGCATCTATGCAATTCTACTGTTATTAGTCCTAGAAATAAAGACTTGGATGGCTGATTACCAAATCACTGTGTTAAACACTCACACACAATGTCCCTGTGATACATACTGTAGGTTCAAAAAAAGACACTGCTAACAGTATCCCAAGAATTAAAAGATGTGATGTTTGGCTTTTATTAGCTCTTAAAGCACTGGTTTGTCTCTACAGGCTTCAGCAGCACCTTAAGGACTCTCTGTAGAAAGAGAAATCTTTGGCACATCTTCATGGAAGTTGAAGGTCTCATTTTTTCACTTTACAGACTGTTCCAGTTGGTCAGAGCTACAGGCGCTGTGGCACTAGGGATGGTTTCATATTTCATTGCATGACTGCTGGTGAATTATTTCTCTGTTCAGGAGACCGGGGGAGCAAATGAGTTGGAGCAAAAAAGAGACGGAGCTGCTGCGGCAGGCTTGTGAGTTGAGCTGCTGGGAGAGTCCACACCAGATGTTCCTTGAGCTAATATCCAGAAGCACAATGATAACATCTGGACACACAAACACACACTTACCGAGCTGCACAGTAATTGATATCAGATGCAATCAGCGACTTAGATCTGTTCCACTTACAGTCCAAAAAATAAATGACATTTCAAATGTTAATTCATTAGATTGGTCTCTGAGTCCTCCTGTTACTCATCTGGGCGTAAGGCATGAACACAGATGTTTCCTTAACATGACATTTTCAATAACCATATAAATTAATTATTTAGCATGCATTGATTACTGAACAGACACAGAGAGGCCAGGGGCCTATGGAGGGACATATTTTGGGTAATGTGCTTTAGTATTTTGTATATCAGAGGAGTGTCAGCAAAACAACCCAAAAGAGATGTAAAAATGATTACAAAGAGATGCAAATCAACCTCAAAGAGACTGAAAATGACCACAAAAAGTTACAAGATCACCAAAACGAAATTTAAAAGGACTCCAGACTTAAATAAAACAAAACAATACTACATTCACAATGAGATGCCACAAGTTAACCACATAGATACCCCCCAAATGACCAGAGACACAAAAAAAGACCACACAGGGACTCAAAAGGATCTCAAAGGGATGAAAAATGATGACAAAGAGACAAAACATCTACAAATATGAAGACAAACTAACTGATACTCGTAGGTTTTTACCACCACCTCAATTGTAATTTGACAGTGAATTTAACTTTCATACCAAGCATCATTTTGCAAGAATCAAAATTTACATTTCTTTTTTCAAAACTGTAGGCATTACACTTGGGAATTATTTTTTTATGAGCTGCAATTGAGAAGAGCAAGGTTGCTGCTGCAAATGCGTTGGCTTTGCTTCTGTGTCATCGCATGTCCAGGAGATGGCAGGCAAATCTCTCAGCTGCACAATGTCAGCTAAAGTCAACAGCAGCTAGTAGAGGGCACTCTTCACTCTGTAATAGACTCAATTTGCATCAAATCATTTGCTTGCATGCTCATAATCAATTCAAGTGATTAACATGTTATTCCCCAAACACAATATAGCAAGAATCTTGGAAAGACTGAAAAAATGAAATGACCTGATGATAATGATGAGAGCTGATATTTCAGATGTGTATTCATACTGTTAAGGTATATATTGCTCAACATTTCTAAACTAAATGTAAACATAAAAATATGTATCATAAATACAGATTGTATTTATGATGCATATTAAAATATCGAGGGTTGAGTTTGACTGTATAATACAGTAGATATAAGATTGCATTTGTATCCTCCATCTTGACTATGCATAATGGAATTCATACTTTCTCACACTCCTCTCAGTCTCCTCTGTGCTGATGTAACAATGTGATGAACACACCAATGAATAATTAATCACTCCACGATTGCAGACGAAAGATTAAGTGGTGTATTCTCTCATAATCAAGATGATTGCTGAATTACAGCCACCAGCCTCCTTCAAAACAACCCTTCAGCACTCTCACATACATCACTGCTGATTCTCACACGTGTGCACACATGCAACACAACACAACTGCAGATCCACACACAGGTCAAAGGTTAGCTGAAGCAACTGGAGCACAACAGCTTGTTTCCATCTACAGGGACTGGATTATTCTCTTTTTCTCTCTCTCTCTTTCTATCTATCTAACTATCTCTCTCTCTCTGCCTGCCTTCTTCTCTTTACCACCACCAACCCCCTCTTGCTTTTCTACCACAAACAATTGCACAGACTGGGATGCCAATCTGTCAGAGAGCAGAAGTGGACATCATCTTTATTTGCCCTCATGTGGCTTTCCATTCTGCATATTTTAATTGACTAAAACTGCAGTGACTAAGATCAGATGTATCACCTTTAAATTATCACTTACATGATCTGAATATGCCCAAATCTCAAAATGTTACATTAGTTGTCATTTTTAACATTTAAAATCTTCTTATCATTCCTACATCCTTGTTATTCTATTGGAGAATGATGCAGCAGCTGTTTTGAGCTGACTTCCAATAATTCTGAGGATTTGCTTTCAGTTCCAGCCCTGCTTTTGAGCGTTTGCCAAGGGGGAGCGATCAATCAATGAACCAGCTCAACATACAATTAGCACCCCTGTCAAGCTCTCCCATCTGAGGCAAATCCATATCTTATATGTCCTCCATTTTCATGCAGATGGTGGGGGGAGAGTAAGACGTTTCTGCTCTCCTATCCTCCTGACAGTTTGATGTGATTGCATTGTCAGCCCTCTGAGTTTGCTGGTGCTGTTGCAGGCTACTCTTGGTTGAAGGCTGAAAGTGAAAAGGCGGGAGAAACTGTTCCTTGGCACAGATATGGCATACATATTTCAGTAGTTTGAGACTACATATTTTAGAAGTTGCAAGCTCAGTGTCAACTTACAAGTGGATAGCCTAGTTTGGTGTATGGCTGGCATATTGTATCACGTTTTCCAACAAGCAAAAATTGTATGCGCACATACACACACACACACACACACACACACACACACACACACACACATACACATACTCTGGTGTCAGAATATCAATTGCAATCATGTCCAAACTCCTCCAGATGCAAGGCTATATTGGGAATCTGCCCAAGGTCAAGTTCCCATCAAAGTCAATCTAATTTCCTGCAATTTGGGGGGAAACTGACGACTTGGCCTCCATGTTGCCGTGGCTGCCAACGGCCCCTCTCTGCATCTGTTGCCATAGCAGCCCCGATGGAGCTTTCCTGCCAGTCAGTCTAGCAGAGTAGACGAGTAAACCAGCGGTGCCCCCATCAGGAGAGGCCTGCATGTCTTCATCTGTTGCCATGGCACCGTAATAGCGTTCTGGATAGATTTGGCATGGCAGGGAGTCAGTCCCTTTATCTTCCAACGCATAATATTGAGCTGAGCTTGCCTGTGTTCAGCACTCGCAACATGGTGAGCAGACAAAGGGGGCCAAAGGGGGAGAAGGTAGATGTCAAGATAGTGTATGTGTTGAGATATAGAGCAGTGTTGGGCTTAGATGTGCCGCATGCTCATTGGGTGCTAATTAGTATTACATAGAGATAGTGTATGTTGGAAAGACATGCCTGACAAGGTAACCTGGACTCACTAGCTGACTCACTTTGTATTAGAATGAGTGGTTGTGTGCAGTCACCGAGTGCATTTGCAGTGATGATGTGTGAAAGCACAAAGGAAATCAGAGAGCCAGCCCTGCTCCACTTTAAAATGGAGTAGACAATGTAAAAGAAAATGTGTTTAAAGGGTCAGTTCACCCAAAAAAGATAAGATTTGTTTAATGCTTTGCGCACCACAAAAGAAATGTCAGTCCTTTTAATTTTATTGGTTTGGAGGCACAAATATCTCAAACCTTGACAAATACAACTAAAACTATTTTTTTTGCAATTTTGGTGAGGTTTTTTTTTTAAGCAAAAGGCACAAATAAAATTAAACATGAGCCGCAAAATGAAAATAGACAAATGAAAATGAAATGAAAACAGACTATTTTACCCACAGCTTATCTCCTGTCTCTGGTAGAAGAAGAAAAATGCATCTAGTTATACAGCTATTAAAAAATACAGAATCAAAAATATCATTCATGGGGTGGTTCGCAGCCCCCACTGTTAAAATTTAACAGATTGCTTTCTGCTTATAGATCAATACAACTTAAAAATTCCAGAGACTTAATAAAAGCATCTCAATATTCCAGACTTCTTCATTCCCAAGCAATTAATATTATTTACCTCTGAGCCTCCACTGCTGCCATCTTTATTGTCTCCTTTCTTGTTTTCATTTGCCTGATTGCAACGAAGTGAACATGCCTTAAAGAGAGCATTTGGTTAATATAACAAACTTCCATAGAAATACAGCTATGAAACCAGCTACTAATTTTACCTTCCTCAGCGCACCTTCTTTTGTTGTTTTCCAAAGAAAAGCCTAATGTCACAATTCCTTTTCATGGATGTCAAACACAGGTCAAATGTTCAAAGCGTGCTGGGCTCTGTAGTGCTGGGACTATATCTTTTGCTCCCACCATCTGGACAAAGAGGCTGAGCATGGTGACTCATGTTTCGCTCCTCTGATCCTTTCCCAGACCGATCCTGTTGCTGCTTTTGCTTGCCCTCTCAGAGGAGAAAGAAAACTACATGCAGCTCAGTATAACTCTGCAGCATGGACTCATACCACAGGAGCCTTATCTCTGTATCTTTAAAGGGTGTTTGGAAGGAAGATCTTATAGGTTTTCCAATGGGAGCCACTTATCAGAGATCTGGTAAAAGACCCAGCATCATCCCGTAATTCAGCACAATCTCTGGTTCTGCAGACTTAACAAAAGAGACGGGTTCTTCGGCAGACCTAGGTTAAGAAAATAGGGCAAAGTAGGCAAATGTGGTAGCCAACGGCTGATGAGGGGCAATCTGCATTTACAGTAGGACCTGCCTTGTTTCATTTTCATTCAAATGTAGTAGAAATTTTGCCCAAATTGCCAGAAAGTCTGCTAAAAGAAAGTGCCAATTTCATTGATTAACAAAGTAATAGCCAAGGTTGCCCCACCATACAACATCTGACACCTCAGCGTTTTTCAGGCCCTCAAAGGAAGAAAATGACCTAAGATCCTTGTTTCAGCCTACACATGTCTTTAGAACCCTGGAGTGGTTCTTTAGGGGAAAAAAAAGAACCGCTCTATGCTTTCTCTGCCTATTTGATCTCAATCATTATGCATATCTGTCCATCATTATGGCCTGCAGGGCCAAATCCTGCACATCTGACTATCAAACGTGTCAGCAATCTTTTCTTATTATGTCAGGCTGTGCAGGGAAGTCCTTTGCCACTTGGTCTTGGTCTTGGCTTTTTTTTCCAGATGTATAGAGGAAACATCTGGTATTACATTTGTCTGCCCCTAAGTGGGAAATTGCCTTTGGGAGCTCATCCTTCTGAAATGAGCTGTTTAAGCCCTTCAGCCAAATCTGATGTCCTTCTGCTAAGAACAAGTAGATGAAGCTGCACTGGCAGCACTGCCAAATGATTGGAAAATGTTTGCTTGTTTGATGTATTGCAATTCAAGACACAACATGCTGATGTCAGAGTCCGATTTTGCTGTTCACAGTATGCATTAATTGATCAAAGCGCAGGCTGATAGCTGTAATATAATGATGTTTAGAGGCTTTTCTTGGAAGACAGGTCCCACTGTTACAATGGTGAATTATATGAACGTGCAGAGCTTGTATACACTAGTTTGTTGACTGAATGAGCTCCTTCATTAATGGACCCACAAACAGGACAGTGACTTAATTTCAGTCACAGCTTATTTCAATAGAGCTTTGCTGAGATTAGTTGTTAAAGGGAATGAAATCGCTGCATAAATTTGCCGCTGAAAACTCAGCAGGATGTGAGTGATGCTATCGAGTCAGCCTGAACAACAGGCTGAGAAACATCACAGTCACCATGCTTTAAACATTTCAAGTTGTTTTTGGATTACTGCTATTGTGACAGTGCTGGAGGAACAATGATATTTCAGTGACAAATTTAAACCTTTCAGTTTCAGAGTTCTAAGAAACTGCACAGACTTAAAGATAATGAAGTTATGAAAGATAAGAAAAGATGCAAAACAAAAACATTACAAACTAATATAAAACACCATAAAATAGTATACACATCTAATAACCACCACAAACCTCAGCAAAGACTAATCAATGTTCTTTCTGTAAAAGCTAACCAGAGTACAGTATCAAACCTGCATTAACTGAACATTGACTTATCACCACCTTTTCCATTGGTATGGTGAACTTGTTAGCAAACAGCCAGCAGTTACGGAGCAAGATTAGCAGAGCATTGATTGAGAGTTCACTTCCTGTCTACCTGAGTGTATGTGCTAAATTACCTAGGTTATCTTTTAACTCTGTTAATGGTCTGCTATGGTCTTTACAATTTATAGCAGCTAAATGCTCCACCATGTTCACAAGCTAGTTGCTAACTGTGTCCGTCTGCGGTGTGATGCTGAGCAGGTTAGGGTGGTTGGTTTTGTTTTTTTCTGCTTTTGCTGAAAACAACGCTATGAGAGAAATGAGAGTTGACCAAAACAGTTAAATTGGGGACCCAGACAGCTATGAACTTCATATTCATTGATTTTATATACAGAACATCCCTCTATATGGTGAATAGCTGATGATGCACAACACGGCCGCTGTGCATTAACATAAAGCAAAGTCAGAGCACATAAGCAACAAGTCTGTGTCGATAACATGGTTAAAACAAAAGATCAGTCAATCAGTCGATCAGTCATTGTCCTGCCACACTTCACAGCTCGAAGTGTGTTTTAGAGGAAAGTGATGAGGTGGCACTGACACTGGACTGTTTGGTCCTAGGCCAGTACACAGCCTGCTTTGTTGTATATTTCCCTCACCTCTGACTCTCTCCCGTTTTTGTTTCTAACTCACGCTCTCCCAAGCAGTAGAAGGTGGTAATGGTAGCATGTCTGAGTGGTTTTACCCATGTTCCGCTGCCCGCACTCATCATGTATTGTCTTGTACTGTAATGACCAGTACTGTAAAAAAATAACAACAATTTTAAAAGTATTTCCAGGAAATATGATTTACCACAAAGGTCATCTGTGTGTTATTGTTGATTCTAACCTTACATGCCACAACCATGTTAACAACATAACAAAAACAATCCATCTAACGACCAACAGACTGACATTGCCATCCCTAGAGCCACGTGGCAAGCATAGCTAAAAATACAGGATATCTCAAGTAAATGACTTCTTGTCACAGGTAACTGCAGATAATTTAGAATCTACCATGTCAGTTGGAGTTACTGCAATGCCTTCCTCAGAGGATGCTTTTGGTTTTTATAATCCTAGCTGCTGGAAAATTTTTAACAGATTGCATTAGATGTGGTAATACATGAAAGCTGCTCTAATCAATATTTTTATATTAAAAAGGGATCAGATTACTAAGTTTATGTAAAAGGGTTAGCTCTGAGTGACAAAGAAGAGAATGCAATCCCCTACGCTGCATTTCACCTCAGTTTCAACATCTTTCAGCTCATTGTTTTGGTTATACATCGCCAAAATGGTTTTGGTCCACTCTCACGCTCTCATCAGCATCATTTCCAGATGCAGTAGGTATGCTACCGGCTGTGCCCCAAACAGCAGAAAAAAACAGTTAGTGACTAGCTGGTGAACCTGGTTAAGCATTTAGACAGATATTTCTCTGCAGACCAATAACAAAGCTGGAGGGAGAGTGAAATTGGACTTAGGTTCATCAGTTGGCCAGAAACACAGCACCAAATAGATGCTAATACTAGTACTCTGTATCTGCTGGATGTTAAAATAGAAAAACAATTTGCTTCAATGTTTGCCATATCAACTTTCTAGGTGATAATATGTCAGGTTTGTGTTTACAGCACGTTGTGCCACCCCACATCCCCGGAAAATCAGTAAATGTGGATTTACCATTGTTTAAAAGCAGGCTGAAAATGTTTATTTCCTTTGATGTTCTTTGCTTCCCTACTTAGCACATTGCCCTATATAAGGCATTTCAAACTTTGCTCCATTTTACTTTGTGTCTCTTCCTAACCATTCTTTTCTTTTTTATGTTACCTTTTAATGCATCAGGTTGTGTATCAGGTATCAATGAGCTCTATGACCTCTCCCTCTCCCTGAGGAGATATGAGAATAACACTTAATTGGTATTTATTTGATGTCCATGATGCTGCCAGTGTGTTAAAGTGAGGTCACAATCATGTGTATAGTATAGTATAGTATTTGTTTTATTATGCTTGTTTATGCTTATGAAAGGTCTGAATGTAGGTCCATAATCCAATATGTGGAACAATATCACCTATGGCTTAACTACAGAACCGACATGTCGTTATTCAATTTATATCATTCAGTGTGCAGAGGAAAAATTACTATCTTCTGATTACACTCGGACCGTTTTTTCAGCTGTCCTTCCAGCAGTAAAGGTGAATTTGCCCGATAATACAAATGAGCCTGAGCCCTGCCAAGCCTTAATTCAGCAGTTGCTACATAACTAGGATTGTTGTGATAGAGATAAGTGATTAATGTGCTAAAAATATGCATTGAAAAATCGTATTGTTGGATGAATAAGCAAATCAGTTTTGGAGAGAATCCATGTCATCAAATTTATAGCATATTTGACTCCCCAAAGTCAAAATAAAACAATGAAGTCCTTTGTCCTTAATGAGATTAAAGAGCTTAATCCAAAAGATGAAAAACATTTGTGAGGCCTAAAGACTGTGAAAACAAATTTCCCCTGTGGACAATAAAGACTATCTATCTATCTATCTATCTATCTATCTATCTATCTATCTATCTATCTATCTATCTATCTATCTATCTATCTATCTATCTATCTATCTATCTATCTATCTATCTATCTCTCTATCTCTCTATCTCTCTAGCTATCTCTGGGGAGTTTTCTTGTTGTTCTTCCATCAAACCAACTTCAAAACCATAAAGTTGAGGTAACACCATATGTGTCATACAACTGAAAATAGAACTAGCAGTGGAGCTGTGAAGAAGACAAACTGTCCACATTGTGTGTGTCTACCTGTGATACGACATAATATATTGCTATTTTTTAGTTGTTTTTTACTTATTGAGCGATTGATTGATTTTTTTAAATGTTGTATTGGTATTCGTGCTTCCTGTGGGACTGCACATGTAAATTAGTGCAATGTGTAATGTATGTGTACTGAAAATGATGATTGACCTCTTCTGCCATAGTCTACATGTTTTTAAGACTGTGTTCTGCTACTAAGCAGCCAAATAAAAATATAAAAAATGTCAAGATTTTTGCTTTGTCACCCTGCAACCCCTGCCTATTCTGAGGAGGGGTGACGTCACTGAAGGTCATGCAGCCAAAGCCAAGACACCACATTCCTTCCACTTGGTTTACCTGGTCAGGTAATATCATGTGACTGCTGCTGTATCCATGGCAATGAACCCCTGCAGATGCCCTTGACCCGGGCTCCTCTGATGGGCAGAGTAGCATGCATGGCTGAGGCCTGAGCTCTTTCCTGATTGGTTCTGTCAGCTCCTGGCATGGGCTCTGGCTCACCCCTGCAGAAGACCCAGCTGGTTATGCCTCCCTCCCATCATGCTCACGCCTGCTGTATTCCACATGACTGGACTGGTCCTCCAGGACACGGAGACCATGCTTCTGTACAATGAATGTCAGTGCCAGAATGAATCACTACTACTGAATTGCATGCAATGATTGTATATTTCCAAGTAGAATCTCAAAATAGCATTTCCTGGACATTTGGCTCAGCTATAAAAACTGACAATATCTTATGTCATGGTATTTCCTCTGGTCTCTTAGGATGAGCTCTTTTCTTTATTTCCCATATTCTTGCCATTTTGCATGGCCACCGTTTTATAAAGACATCAGCAGGAAAAATATTCTATGTACAAACCTGTCAGCTGTCTCTTATGCCCTCTCATTTGATTCTCCACTGCCTCTTTCCCAGCCCTCTAGCCCTGATAAAAAGGAACCTCTTCTAAGGTGTTTTGCGAGGCCATTAAAAAACGGTTGCCATGGTTACTCGGTCTGAACAGGCTCCGCATACAGGCAGCAGAATAGGAAATGACAAATGCAAAATTTCACATTTTTTTAAAATTGCTTTTTCTCTCATCCATACTCAGTTGATGGACCATATCTATATGTTGTGGTCCATGAAGCTGCATAGGAGGGACTATCTGCTTCTTGCTCTAGCGAGGTGGGTTGAATGTTTTTTCTGCCTCATTTGGTCTTTGTTGTTTCTCCCTGAAGAGATGACCTATATTATCTTGGATGGGAGATCAAAGAAAGCTTTCTTACTGAGATCATATAAACCTTGCATCTTACAAGCCCAAAGAATCAGCTCTCATTGCTCAACTGCCTTGCTGCACTGCAAAATGTGGCCATGAAGCTAAACTGTGGAAAAAACAGCTTCTTTGTAGCTGCTCAGCCTACAGGACTCATGATCATGCAGTTTAGAAAGATCAGTGCGTTTGATGTTGAGGATTGTAATTACTGTCTTTTGTTGAGATAATGCACACTCTGTTTATCCTCATTATAAGCATATTCAGAAAAAGTTGTGGCAAAAAGTTATTACATACTTAAGTCTTTAAAAATGAGAAGAAAAGAGGTGTCCGAGTTCCCTATGTAGGGCAATCTTCCACTACAGGAACCCATTACCTTGATATTTTACCCATGAATTCCCATTACTGTTTCCAGCTGATGATATGTGAGCTAATGCTGGCCTCTATTCCTGTCCAGGTCCTTGGTTGTCTATTCATCAGCCTTTGATACGGTATGTGGAAATGAAAACAAGGTCACCAATGGGAACTGGCTACCTGCTGGGATCAAGTGTTCACCTGCTGCTCTCCACTCCCACCCTCCCACTTGTACACACTTTCTTGATCCTTTCTCCTTAGTTACCAGAACCAACTACTGATCCCTGTGCCTGCTACAACTGGGTGCCTTGTGCCATTTACAGTGCTCCACATGATGGCAAAGATGCATGGCTGCCAAACATAGAAACATATGAACCAAAATTGCCCGTATGTCTCCTTGACCTGTATCAGTTGCGGCGCTGTCACGCATCTTATTAGCAACAACCAGAAGCTGCAGATGGACCCTTATGGTCATTCATCAAAATGTGCTCTTCTTCCCACAGTACCTGAGCAGATAATGGTGCAGACAATGTTAAGGTGGGATTTATGAGAAAATCCTCCAGTTTGAGTTGCCATTGTGCATAATATTGAGCAGGGTGGAGCTTCAGTCCAAAACTGAAGGTCAACAGATTGCTGTAAGTGTGTTTCATTATTAATAACAGCATTTTGGTTTGGTGAAGAGTACTTTATGTACAGTTATTTTGTCTTGACCCTATTTTGTGCGCTGATAGCGTCTGTTTTGAGGATGTTGGAGTTTGATGGTGTGATCCTCTGGAGGATTCTAACGGATAATCCAGGTTATAAAATATTTAAGGTATAAGTGTGGTCATAATCTATATTTTCTTTATGTCAACAAATCCAATGAAAAGACTTAAACCAGCAATAAATTGAGCCCACTAACAAGTATTGTCTGTGTATCCAAAGCTTGATATATCTTATTCCTCTGTGCCATAGAGTTCTATTGTTGTCCAAACACCATTTAAAACAATAAGCCACACTGTTGCACTGAGTGACATGCTCCTTCATTACGATGAACATAGGCTCTGAAGTTTTTTAGTCAAATCTACACACAATTCTGCAGCATACTGTGTATCAATCTGCAGCTGAAAATAGTTACAAATATACAATGTATTCCTGTTCGAGCAGCATTTTCTAAAAACTAAAATGCCCAGCTGTTTAGGAAAAATATTCAGCCTTCTTTCAAAATAAACAAATATATTTGTGTATATTCAAAGATGTATAGGTTCAGTAGGGACCAATGGGTTAGGGCTGAGTGCCAGAAACAGTGTAGATGTCTTTAAGTATTGAGAGACACACCAATGTATTCTTGGGTTGTGATCTTTTTTTTAGGATCTGTTGGCAATGAGGAAATTATAGAATAATGCCAGTCTTATTCTGATTGCACATCTCACACATCATTAACTCATACCAGAGTTCTGTTTGCAGTCATAACCAAGGGCCCATTATCACCCTCAAATCTATAGAAGCTATCTGCAACTGTATATTTATTTCTAAGGCCTAAGAAAGTACCTCTTTTCTCTTTCCAACTGCGAAGCCCTCTGACTCCTGCAGCAATAATAATGATGTTTCCTGGAGGGAATTGATCTCTCAGTAAGCCCATATCCCACATCCCCAATTAGCCAGTATAGAGTCAAGCTTAAAAAATGAAATGAAAACCCTGCAGCTCCTGATACTGCTTCAAGTAGCCTATATATTGTAGCTGTTAGCCAGCATATTGCACATAGAAAGAGTGTCTGACAAGAAAAGAAAGCTAGAGGACAAAGTGAATGCCTTCTTCTGTGCTCTGGCTGTGCATGTACAGAACAGTAACAAAGCCAGTTAGAGTTTCAGGAGGAGATCAACTGGCACTATTTTTGACACTACAGTAAATGAGAGCCCTATCGTGGTGCACCATCACCTGGTAGCCTGGATGTGTGAGGGATGGTTTTTTTTTTGATGTGCATCACAAAAAAAACTGTATGGGGGCTGAACTGTGTGTAGGGGACCCATCATTCACCGTGACAGATATGATATGATCACGATTAAATTTAATTATTGAGTTACTGCTGCAGTGTGGATTGGAATGCCCCTCCCAAATATGAAAGAGCCAGTGATAGCAGAGTGTGACATAACGAAAAGCTCAGAAATCTCTCCAGTTGCTCTTCCTCTGCCTTTCATACCCGCCTTCTCTCTTTTTCATATTCCCTTTCTTTTTTCTTTCTATGACTGAGAATAACCACTTCATCACCATGCTCTGGGTGAGTTTAATTACCTGGGGATGTGTTGATAAGAAATGATTAAGTATGTGAAGGTAAAGTCATTAGTGCAAGTTGAAAAGTCTGCAGAAATTAATGTAAATCTTTTGCAGCTTCTGCCTGAGTCTGCAATCTTTCACCTGTAGGTCAAGGAAACTATACTTCCCATAACAATGAGATAGCAACAATGTGAACATTTAACACTAGTCACACCTTTTGCAATAACTTGATTATTTCTCAATTGCCCTACATTGTATAAAGACTAATGAATTCAAGATTTTTTCCTCCTCTTTAATATATTCAGTTAATTAAGCAGAGCAGTTGCCGGCAAGTCTTTGGCACAGAGCACATTAGCAACTGTCAATAAATATCCATTTAAGGGAGCTCACTGTGAATCCAATACCTCATTTTGTGGGTGGCAAAGTGAAATCAGACTTTGTTTGAAATACCGAGGAAGTAGTTGGAACTTGTTGTAAATCTGGGAACATGCTCTCAAACCAATTAGTGATTGCAATCAAGAGTTGTTGAGGGAAGGTATTCTCTTGAAATGGGGAATTGATGTGCAAATAATGGGAGTAGGGGTGTTAACTGGTGGATTCTGCAGTGAAAATTAAAAGAGTTTATTTCCAAATGAATATTTAGAAAGTCTAATATATGTATATATATATATATATATATATATATATATATATATATATATATATATATATATATATATATTGGAATGAGGACATGTGGACAGGCTGGTGAGCCTTCTGCCTGTGCAACTATTTGCCCTGAATTCAGTCGAGCATATATCATCGATTTCATATTGTTTCTACAATCTCAGTCAATGATTCTGTAATATAGTTGCTGCTTTTCTCTCTTAGATATCTCATAACAACATATTTTGGAATATTTGTTCGCAGTAACAGAGTTTTAAGACGTTTTAAGCCCCTGTTAGGAGCTGAGAAACATCTGTTGTGTGTCAGTATCTTCCTATATATTGCACTAGCTTAGAGCTATATTGAAAGCTGTTCCAGACCTCCAGACCTACCCAGCACCGGATGGTTAACAGCACGGATTAAAGACAGCTCATAAAAAAAAAAAAACGGATTATTCACCATGTCTGTGTATACTTTGACTCCAACTGCGGCATTCATACTGGAGTTTTCTCTATTCCTTTCCTCTAATTTATGCTGTAAACAAAAAACATTTCTGGGTCATAAATTTGAAGTCAGTTCTCTGGAGCATCAGCTTTGTAATGCATGCTCCCCCCTCCTGCCCAGTGTATAGCTGCTTCCTCTGTCTTCAGCCTCACATCACCGAAACACATCTGGACTCTGTCATATCTCATTTTGTTAAACATGGGGACGCAGCATATAAGCAATTAAAGCCATGTAACCCAAGGGAGAAAGGTAGAGAGAGGAAGGCGTATCATGTAAGAGATGATGTATTTGGTGTAGGCTATTTAAATGAGCCTTCCTCTGACTTCACCCACACTATTTGAAATCCATAACACAGTCATTTATTCATGCATTGTATTTCTTAGAGATATGCATGTATGCATTTTGTCATTGCTACAAATTCCCAGACCATTGTGTTACAATTAGGCTACAGATTGTGACAAAAATGCAACTGCCATCTCTATAATAGACAGGTTAAGTTTCAATTCATAAGGTTACAGATTCTTGTGTCCAAACATGTAGATATTCCAAAATAGGTTGTCTACTAAAAAATAGCTGGAAGCTTGTGAAGTTTAACATACAGTATGATAAATGTCCTCAGCAGCCCTCGTTTTTCACGTTGCCCAATAATCGCCACCAATAGAAATGCAGTTGGCCCGCCCCTGCCGGTCTATTGTGAGTCCGCGTTCAACTGGAAACCACTCTTCCAGACTCTCGGCACCAAAGTGGCGCAACACGACAGGCACTACTGAACGAGTGTGCGCCTTTGAAGATGTTTGATTATCAATCATCAATTTCTGGTAAGAGACTCGCTGTTTTATTATTATTATTATTATTATTATTATTATTATTATTATTATTATTATTATTATTATTATTATTTTCCTCACCTCCTGCGTCTCTACCTCCAGCTGGATATCCGTGCTTCTTTCGTGTTTAATGTGATTCCACATTGATTCCTAATGTTGTACCGAAAACAGGGTTTAGGAAGACTTCCAATTGTGTAACAGATAGGTTTAGTTGGGGAGTAGCCTGTTTTTGATCTCGAATGAATCGACGGTCAAGAGTTTTTATGTCAGGAAGACGTTGGACAATGCGCACTCCACTCCATTTACTTTTATCCTTGAGATTAAAATGACGATTTTGATCCCGTTTTGTGGAGATGTTTCGGTCTGTCTTACATATTTAATACATCATCTGTCAAATATTCAAGAGACAAAGTACATAAAATGGTGGTGGAATGAGAAAATAGCAAAATGATAAATGTGGATCTATTTACCCAGTTAAACTTTTTTTTCACGGCTCTGGTGTTGCAATTAAACATCCTACCGTTAATAAGTTAGTAAGACAAATGAGAGATCCCTGCGTTTAAATAAAGGTATAAGTATTACCCCACAGCTCTAGTTGTAGCGTTAGTTATGAAACCATTGGCTTCGTCAGGCCGTGGAAGAGGTGTGGATGTTTGTCATCTGTCTGCACCTTGTAAGCCAAAAAAATACAGTGTTTGGCTTTGTGCTGGAGCGAGATGCGTCGCTGTGGCTCTGGACATTTTCAGAACACCTCCAACCCTCCACACACGGCACCTCGTATATTTGCTTTACGTGCTTTTCCAACAGAAGGGAAACAGATGCGCTGTAATGTCAACAGTCGATTACTCATGCAACATTGCGCGAAAATATGCGCCCCCGCAGCTAAGACCGACTGCAGCGTCCTCTCCATCCTGCCAGACGAGCGGCTTTCATGGAGCCAAACCGAGTAGTTGGCAGCTTCCTGTTCAGCACCACAGACAGAGACACAGTCCGACTTGTCCACACCCACTTTTGATCCACGTTACTGCTGCCCTTCTCCTTCCAAACATAGAGAGAGGTCCGCCTACGCTTTATCAGTTTTAGTGCAGGTTGACGTGCTCTCGCCCGGGAGGCTTTTGAGTGGTTATTGGATGCGATATACTGAGAAAGTCGCTTTTAACAGCAGCTGAGTACTGGTGTGTTGTTTGCTGAAGCTCAGGTGCAGAGCTTTGTGTTCTTCTACTTTCCGTGGGAACTTAAAGAGATGACAATTATTTTGGACTAAGGTTGAGAGAGCAACACCCAGAGCAACCTTTGAAAACGTTTTATTAATTGCTGCTCTGAAAGGAATTTGTGGAATAAGTTATTCATGAACCTAAGCCCTAAGTCATATACAATTAGGTGTGATTAGTCAAATCAAATACCTAGCTACCAGCACAATCAAGGAAGGAATGTCTGCCTAATTAATCAGCCTTTTCCACCGATTATCATTCCCCACATGTGGTTGGATCTCATCAGCAGATGTCTGTAATCATGATGAAGTGTTGGTGGCTTCATAGCCCTTTGGACCACAGCTTCTGTGCTACATAATCGGAAAACAAATGCAAATAGCTTATGTGGCAGATGCAGTGTCAGTGTGTTAACAAATGGCTAATAGCTCATATTTGCCTTTTGTAATTTGCTGTGTGAAGGACGCTGTCATCTTGAAGCACAGCTGTGTTTGGTTGATGGTGAGGTGGATCTGGGTGCAAAGCAGGAGCGATAGTGTTGGTAGGAGAGGTTGGTGTCACAGAGGAGAGGCAGAAAGAGAAGAAAGTGTAAGGAAGTGAGAGAGAGGTGGAGAAAACATGCCTGCTGGCCTCCTGTCTGGACGCATTACTTTTTCAAAGGCTGATATCGCACCGGCACAGCTGAACATAGGTAAATAGCACTCCTTGTTCTATGCTGTCAACTTGAGTTTTTGTCTCTGTTTCGCTTACATCATTGTATTTATAGATCCAGCAGATGAATGTTAACTGTTGGTTTACTGTCCATCTGATGACTAATGTTGCATTTGCCATTGGTGCAAAGAAGCAGTGCATACGCTTGTGGATCCTGGACCCCTCCCCATTTCTTACAACCCATTTGACCTCAGTAACCAACCAGTATTCCCACGCTGGAATATCAAAACCCCTGAAAACTTGGCTTTGAATCTTAAGTATTTCTCTAAAACACTAAATATTCATGACTAAAAAAAAAAAAAAAATCAAAAGGTTTTAGGAGTTTGACCGCTTCAAAAACTGCTTCATCAGCACTGTGTGGGTGTTGCTGCATCAGATTTGATTGATGCTTGGAAGTACTTGACATTGTGTTTTTCCAACTGAGTCCAGCCCATTTCCAACCAGTAAGACGATCACATTGAATAAAGAAGTACATAAATTATCTCTCATGTGAAATAACCAAAACTCTTCTAATTGTGGCAGAAATACAGCATGTGTGTTCATGGACCCGAGTGCTCATAGTAAAAAGCTGACTGAGAAAAGAAATTTGCAGGGCCTTTAAAGGAATCAAAACTTGATATTTACGACTTGATGCCCTAAACATTTCAGTTTATATGGTGTTTTAGTGGTGCATATCAAACAAACGTGTAAGTTCAAAATAAGTGTCACAGAGTGAAACTGGGACCTTCGAGGGTTAGTCACCTGCTTTGCCTGGTCGATAATCCTTGTATGTATAATAAATCTGGATTCCATGTGTAATGTTTTAGGGGAATATACATAATCAATCTGTGGCTCTAAATGTCTAAACCTTCTTAATATGTAAATCATTAACCTAATGTTCTCTCGTTCGTGTCACTTTTTGTCCTGCCAGGTTGAGTGACAAGCCTACTGTCCAATCTGCAACATGATAGCCACAGGTGGCCTGCTACGCATGAACAGGCGCCAGGATTCCCTCCGCTCTAAAAACCGAGCGGAAAACAAAAGGAAGCGGAAATCCAAGAAAAAGAAGAAGAACGATGTGGTGGTGGTAAAGGGGAAGCTCAATCTGTGCTCCCCGGCTGGTTTTGTGGCTGCTGTGGGAGTTATAGTTCTCATGGTGGGGATTTCCATGGCAGTCCTGGGCTACTGGCCCAGCCAGAACCAGCAGCAGTACCAGGAGCGCCGCAGAACTGGAGGATACCACGCCAACAGGATGAGCTACTCCAAAAGTCCACCTGTTTCCTCTAACTTGACCCATAATATGCCTCCCTCCGGACAGACAAGTTCATTCAACCAGAGCCATTCTAACAGCAGCGTCCCCAACTCCTCCCGCCACTGTGGTTTCCTGTGTGACTTCCTGGATAATTACCTGTACTCAGACAATCTAAAAGTCTTCGGACCACTGGTGATGGGAATCGGCATTTTCCTCTTTATCTGCGCCAATGCAGTCCTCCATGAAAACCGAGACAAGAAAACCAAAATCATCAACCTGAGGGATATCTACTCCACCGTAATAGATCTACACAGCATACGGTCAAAGGAGTACTCGCCTCTAAATGGTTTGGTGAACTACACACAGTCAAGGAGTGCTGAGGGCCCGTCGGGCATATTCCCTGCAAGCGGGATGCTTACCCGCAGCTCCTGGCCCTCCACTGGACTCAGTTTCCAGAGTGAGTTAGGTGGCGATGATGTATTTAGACGCCAGTCGTTGGCCAGCAGGCCTCAGAGCTGGTCCCGAGATGTCCAGACCTTCACGGACACTGTCTACAGCATCTACAAAGACTACAGCAATAGCAGCGAGCAGGCCCCCCACCCGCGACAATGGGAGACCACCTCCATCGTCACCTCCTCTGTGAACGCTTTCACCCTCCCTGTGATCAAACTGAACAACTGTGAGGTGGAGGAGTCTGAGAAAGCGCAGGCAGAGGGACACTCAGAGGAAGGGGTCGTTATTAAGGCTGCTGCTGAAACCATTAGCGAGGAAGGACAAGCCAGCAGCAGCCAGACCGACGAGACAGACACCAAGGAGAAGGAAATCTCAATGCCAACAACAACAGATCAACCCCTTCCCCATCAGAGCCATGAGGACATAACCACAGACACAGCTGACAAACAGGGGGTGCCGCAGGCTCAGCCTCAACCACAGTGGACCCAGTTGTTTCCTCCACCTTCACCTGTTGCTAGGGCGATGGGGTCACGGCTGTCGCTCAACTCCCTCACGGATCAGCCCAGGTCTGTACGCCGCTGCAGCCTGTCTGTGTCTGTGGGTCGTCAAGGCGACAGAGCCAGGCGCTTCAGCTGCCCTCGTCTGGAGCGCTCCAACAGTAAGGGCTACATCAAACTAGCGGACCTGGGGGCGAGTCCTTCGAAGCCCCTGACACAGACACTTCTTTAGTGGCCACCGAACAGGAAGTAGCATTGGACGCAGCAGCTGCAGCAGCAGCAGCAGCAGCAGCGGAGGAAGAAGCTCAGGGAGAGGATAATCTGGTGACAGCCAGCACCTCTGCAGAATCCTAGACTAAATTTTTTGCTGATGAGCCTCTGAAAACTCTTTGATGTCTTGTTCTTTGCCTCGTTCTTCTTCTCTGATTGCTGATGTGAAGCTGGCCCTTACAGAGTAAAGACAATGTGGAAAGTAAGCAGCTAAGGACTATTGAAACATAGCCATGAACATTCAAGAGCAAGGCTCTTTATAAATACCACATCCACAGCTCAATATTAAGATGTAATTTTTCTATTTTTTCAATGTAGCAAGAGCAATACTAAAGACTTGTAAGATGGTTTAGAAAATGATTTGTAACAAAAAAAGAAAATCTGATCTGATGAGTTTTAATTTTTCTTTTGTATAACAGTAGGGAAACCATTGTAGCTTATAGAATTGCCAAAACTGTCACTGAGAACTACTGTCTGACACGTTGTACTGTAGCATTAAAATATGCCACAGAAATCTAAATAGTCTAGAATTGTTTCTCTACATTGTGATGTGAATACCACGTGAATAGGTGAACTGAATTGAATCTCAGGTAGACGTTTGGTTTAGGATCTGGACCTTGACAAGGTCTTCCCTATGTGCACACTTGTTTATATGAAACATTCATGGTTGAATAAACTTGACTGTAACACCTCCTGTCGGGTCCAATAGGTGTCCTTGTGTTAAATGCAGCCAATGCAAAACAATTTGTTTGCTCTAAATATTTTAAGAATTATTAAATGAAAAAGATGAAAAGCTGTGTGACTAATTAAGTGTGTGGCAAAACTTGCAGATGCTATAGATTTAGTTTTCCTGCACTTCAGCACATCTTATTACTGGGAAGGACTGCAGTGGTATTAATGTTACATCAACTGTGCTAACTGAGACAAGTAACCAAACTGTGACCTTTACAACAGTCTTTTTAATAATCGGTTTCACTATTAAAAAATTGTAATTTGAAAGAGGCTTATCTGCCGATTTATATGGATGACAAATTAAAGGAAAGTCCAGTGTATGAAAGTGTCTTAATAAGGTGTTTGTCCAACATGAGCCTCTAGGTTCTAGTACGTCAGTGTGCCTTGGCAAAATAGGATAAATGTCTGGAACTTCTAATACCCGATAGAAAATTCCCTCATTTGCTGTTTTGATGATGGTGGATAATTCTTTGTGTCCTGTATGGAAACATCTGCTTTCTTTATGTTTCTGCACTTATTTATTCAGGTTTTTCCTTTAGTTGTTGCCTGTTTGTATGTACTTCTTCTGCATATGATACCACATTTGTACATATTGTTATGCAAATACTTTACACACAGCTTTCAACTAAGCATTTATTTGAGTAGTGTACTTAGGTACAGCTTTAAGACATTTGTACTTTTCTTGAATACTTTTTTACACTTCTACCCAATACATTTCAATACATTTTATTTTATTTTACAGGTATAATCACTAGTGACTTTGCAGGGCTGTAAGGTTTTACATGCAAGATACACTCAGTTGCCAGTTAGGTGCACATAGTTAAAACTAATTCAGTCTATTACAACAGTTCTGCAATATATCCCACCTTCATGAAGCAGCCTCCAAAGTTAGTATTAAGTTTAACACCTCTAAAACAGTTTCAACGAAAACTGAACATTATAACCTTCACGATGTTAGCATTTATTGCAGGACAGCTAGACTGCATTAGTATTAGCTAGGTGTACCTAATAAACTGTCAACTGTGTACACAATACCCTTTGATGAGATTTAAACTACCCAACAGTGCATAAAAACCAAATCAACTCTACATGGGACAGCTACAAAATCCGACTGCTGCTTAATACACCAATTAAATAATTTAATAGTGTACCATATCAAAAATATAACACAGATAGGACCCATTCTTCTGCATAAGAAGTACTGTTGAATAACTTAAATTTATTTTGCTTATAATACTTTCATACTTTTATTTAAGTAACATGATTGCAAGGATTTTACTTGTAATGGTGCACATTTATATTAAAGACTTGTTAATTTACTGTGTGTAAGAATATGAATAGTTTTTCACTTCTGAAATGCAAAAAAAAAAATTGTCTTTGATTCGTAGACTTTTTAAGAAGAATGCTGCTCAGCCTAAGAAGGCCAGTGTTCACCTATGTGATACAGATGATTATCTAACACGCTGCTCTTCCTGCAGGCTTCCACCAGGTGGCACTGGGGCTATGCTGCTTGCGTCGTCACCGTGGGCGTGCACGTTTAGGAGTACTATGGGGCCGTTTTTAAAGGCAGGAGGGGCGGGGTTAGCTCGGTCCAGTCTCTGTGACGGTTTGCCAGAGCAACCGCTTACAGGTGTCTGGTCCTTTCCACCCGGACGAGCCCCACGTCGGAATTCTCTGGTCTCCGGTAACACGTACACAAGTGTCAGTTGGTGTTTACGGAGTTTGTTCCTTCTCGTAAGAATCAGGTAAAGTGTTTATTTAAGTTGTTCGTGCGCTGCTGAACTTCACTACCTATTAATACGGTTATTGGGCAGTACATTAACTGAGTTTTGTATGATTTAGGCAGCATTGACATTGTTTTAAGGGTGTTTTCCAGAACCTGACACGTTAGCTAATGTTTTGTTTCATTTTTCATTTGTTCTCTGCTTCAAACACCGGGGTTTCCAACACACTGTGACCTGCTGCTTTTCTTGTACTGTGAAATGGTGAGTACAAGCTTTAATTCACAAAAGACGGAAAGTGTGACACAAACACTGCGACAGGTCAGACATAATAGACACATACATGTTTGCATATTAAAAGAGACATCAGTTTTAGCGATTCTAAGGCTATAGGGTCAAACAGAAGGCCGACGTGTCATTTTGAGGGTTAAGGGTTACTAGAGGGATTATGAATGTTGCATTACCTCATTTTTGAAACTACTGAGTTCTACAAAAGGCTTGGTGAAGCAGCAATTTAAATGTGAACATATTTTAAAACTACTATTCCTTGGCTTTTTTGGTGTTAACATTACTCACGTTAAATAAAACCCCTCAACTATTCAAATTTATCTGCAACATTTGCTCAGAGACCCTTTCCAGCATGCTAATTGAGTCCTTTATCAATGTTTTTCTTAGGCGGTTTCTTAACTAATGCCATCCTACACACACACACACACACACACACACACACACACACACACACACACACACACACACACACACACACCTGATCAAAAATCTGCTGGGCACAGGCAGAGAGTTCGGAAATAGGAAGTCATCTCAGCATGTGGTTCCACTTATATTCTCCCCAAAATAGAATGTGCATGAATCAATGAAGGAAAAGCTCTTTGTTTTAATAATCCCTTAACTGTACATGTAGACTAAAAGAGTTTCTAAAACTTTACTGCATGGTCCTTAGTTCCATATGGCTCGTATTATATATATATATATATATATATATATATATATATATATATATATATATATATATATATATATATATATATTTTTTTTTAAATGGACTATTGCTTTATATAGGGCCACAAGGTCGTACTTACAGTTCAGAAGTTTTAACAGGTTTCTGAGGCTGAATGATAAAGGTGAATGTACAGATCCAGGAAGATATGGCTGGGCAAAGTCCATTGGACTTGTCTGTGTCATGTTCATTGGCTGGTGGTTGCGTGTACAGTCCTGCAGTTTCCACTACATTTGCTGAGCTGGTACTTTTGATGTCACCATGACTGACTTACTTGTCTTAAAGAGACCTTAGTAGGCTAAATGTACTTGCTATATGTCACGCCATATAAGCAAGGGAGGTAGTGTAATTTCCTTTCATATTGATCTTGTATCATTTGGAATTGTCTGTATTAAGAGCTGGAGCATAAGGTTTAAACCTTGAGTGTTTCTCCTTGAAATTGTACTTACATTTATTTAAAACTCTCTCACAACGAAAGCCAGAACAAAAGTTCATATGCTGCTTTATAGAGATATCAGAAGTCAGAAATGTAGGATTTCTCGAACAATGCAATTTGACAAGTGAAAAGCCCCTAAACGCCTCTAAAAATGTGACTTGAAACCCCTTAACTATTCAAATTTATCTGCAACATTTGCTCAGAGACCCTTTCCAGCATGCTGTTTGAGTCCTTTATCAATGTTTTTCTTAGGCGGTTTCTTAACTAATGCCTTCCTACACACACACACACACAAACCAACCAACCAACCAAACAAACCAAACAAACAAACAAACCAACCAACCAACCTGATCAAAAATATGCTGGGCGCAAGCAGAGAGTTCGGAAATAGGAAGTCATCTCAGCATGTGGTTCCATTTCATTGTAAACAGTTGTTTATTCACCCAACCAGCAGTGTGAAGCATTATAATTCATTTAGTCATTTTCGTCCCAACCATCTCCTGAGGGAGATATGTGTGCCTTTAGCTACAAAATGATCAACTAAGTTCACCAGCTAATCTCTTAACTGTGACCAACTGCCTGATGCAGCCGAAAAGTCACTATTAAAGCAGTGAGAGTAAACCATAAAACAGTAATGAACAGTAAAGTTGTGGTTTAATAATATAGATTATAGTCTCTTTAGCTATTTATGGAATCTTTAGGTATTATTTGTTAAAAGTTTAACCTCAAAACTCAGTTAATATTCTTCGGGACTGTGCAACTGCAGTTTGATTAGATTGGATTGACAACCCACCAACTGTCATCAAATTCTGATTGCTTCTGTGTATCCTGATTGGTGCAACTGAGCCAGTGAGAAGAACAGAGAGAAAAAGAAATGGAAAGTTGCACTCACAGATTACAGCAAGTAAACACCGTCATATACTGTAAATTATGCGATACCAGCTGTAACTTGAGGAAAGTGTATTAAAATGTTGTGGGTGACCATGTTCTTGCCGGGTCACTTAAATTGCAGCAAGGTTGTAATTATGGGCAAGCAGCAGGGAAATTCCAAATGGGCTGGAATGCAGCATATGTACAAAAACATCAGGTATTACATCTGAAGATGTTGTTTAGGCGCTATGATTGAAAGGGCAGTTTTGGTCACCTATAGTAGAGAACAACGTGACCCCAATTACCTTTGCTCAGAATTAGGAATGTATTCCCCTTAGAAATTCCCTTTTTAATGCTATTTCATTCCTTATCTAGTGTGAGGATGACATAACAAGATTAAATCTTCTTTCAGTGGCTCAAGGTCATTCATTCGTTCATGTTCATAATTATTGCTCATTTTGCTGCAGACATCTCTCCACAGGAGAGATTTCCTACTGCTGTTTTGATGTAATGTTTCCAGCGATTAAGACTATCTCCACCTATTCATCTTTGGAATTTAAATCAATTCTATTGTCAGATCAGCTCATGATCAATGGCCCTGGCATTGTACTGAAGGAGAAGACATTCTTTTACCTGATGCTCTTTGATGCTAGGACTCATTGAGATGTCTTTGACAAAATTAAGGTTATGGAAGGGAACATGTGTGTGAGTAAGAAATTGGAGTTGAAGGTTTAAAGAAATAGTCTGTATGAGTAAAAGGGCCGAGCCAAAAATGTAATTATTACATTACACAACCTTCCGGATGGTGGGTCAATTATTAAACTCCCAGTGGAATGAAAATTACCTCCTATGACACTTTAAAAGTGACATGAGCCTGGTTAGCTCACCTGGTTGAGCGTGCGCCCCATGTACAGATCACAGCGGCCGCGGGTTTGGTTCTAACGTACGGCCATTTGCTACATGTTATTCCCCGTCCCTCTCCCACTTTCCTGTCTTAATCTGTCCTATAAATACAGGCAAGAAAAGCAAAAAAATAATGATCTTTAAGAGCCATAAAACCCTGATTTTTTTTTTTTTTTTTTTTTTTCAAGACACCATGGTTACATCTAAATGGCTGGAACAAATATGTTTAAATTGAAAGGAGGGAATTAGAGCTTTCAGCAAAAAAATGTTAATTGTTTCAGTTTTTCTTTTCTTTTCAAACAAAAAGGCCAAACATTTGCTGAATCCAGCTTCTCAAATGTAAGAACTGTCTGCTTTTCTTTGCCATATTTTGTTGTAGATTTAATATATTTTGATTTTGGACTGTTGGTTGAACAAAACACGCAATTTGGAGAAAGAAGTTTATTATGTGCACTTTTTCACAGTTTTTCAACATTTTCTAGACTAAGCCATTAATTGAAAAATAATCAGCAGGGTTATTATAGACTTATAGACATGCATTATTGTTCTGGAGAAATGTTGGGTTTCTGTAAGTAACATCACAGAGTATGGTCTAGACCTGCTCTGTTATGAAAAGCGCTGTGAGATAACTGTTGTTGTGATTTGGCGCTATATAAATAAAATTGAATTAAATGGAATTTAATTGAATGTCGGAGTGAAGGGACTGCCATAGTCAGGCACTCTGAGTAGTTCAGCCCAGGAGGTGCCTGGTCCCCAAGCCAATACCTACGGACTAAGCTACTGCCGCCCATAATCCAGAGTTGCAGCCCGAGAGAGACTTTTTGAGTTTAAAAACACTGAATAGTCACCAGAATTAAAAAATAAAAAAATGAACTGAATTGTGATAGAAAACAACTGTTTTATTGTTACTTTCATTGTACAAGGTCGTCACAGCTCAGACCATCACATATTTGAAAGTTCACTTTTGGATCACATTAGTCTATGTCCACGACATTCCACATCTGGGATTGTTCCGGTCCTACCAGAAATTCTGCCGGATCACGTTTTTTTCACCCTGATGTCCGTTACCTTCTGCTTTCTTTGTGTTGGAATTTTAAACTCCAGTTGATTTATGAGGACTATGGTTAACTGCTCCTCAGACCTCTGCAGGGTGAATCCAGACAGCTAGCTAGACTATCTGTCCAATCTGAGTATCCTGTTGCACAACTAAAACAACTTTTAAACAAAGTGGCACTGTGGCTCTGTCCGGGACTTAGCACCGCCCATGATAATTGTGATTGGTTTAAAGAAATGCTGATAAACCAGAGCATGTTTTTCTCCCAACTTGGAATGCTGTGTGCACTAGCCAGACTTTCTTCCGCAGCGCTGTGGAGGAAGGTCTGGCAATGCAAGACTGGGATCATTTCAACAGCCAAAGTGGACACTTTGGCTGTTGAAATGATCCTAGTTAATTAACAAATGTCTCTGAGGAAGTCACTGCACTTCTGCCAGCTCACTTGTTACTTTTACTATAAAATCAAGAGCATCAGCATGAAGTGCAAAATGCAAATGAAATCATCAACACAGATGTCCCACTCTCAGGTGTGCAGTCACTCACAGTCAGTTGAAATGAGCTGAACTCGACACGTGAGTGTAGTGCTGCTTACGATCACCAAAGCCTTCGGAAGGCTGGCAGAGATAACTCAATCTTGTTGAGTGCAGAGATAAGCTTGTTGGGTATTTTGTTATCTCCTAGTGCTGCCTGATCACTTGAAAGCAGCATGGGGCTGTCTTTGCCTTATAAAGCTACAGCTCCTTGGGGACAGAGTATTTATAGTGGAACGTAAAGGTTAGACTGGGCTCTCTTCAAAGTCCTCCTCAAATGTGCTATTGTAAAGGAACTTTTGTTTCCTCTCAAAAAACTCTGTTGCAGTGGTTTGCTATTTTGCTGTGAACATTCAAGCACAACACATTTGTCCTTGCTTAAAGCGTTACTCTCACCAAAATGCAACCTAGGGTCTTTTTGTGAATGTGTCCGAGTCAAACTTTATTTTTTGGGGGGCTTTTCTGCCTTTATTGGACAGGACAGCTAGGTGAGAAAAGGGAAAGAGAGGGGGGGAGACATGCATGCAGAAAATCGTCACAGGTCAGATTCGAACCCCGAACCTCTGCATCGAGGTATAAACCTGTATGTATATGTGCCTGTTCTACCAACTGAGCCAACCTGGCCACGCAGAAGCGTGACTTTCAACATTTACCGTATTCTCGTTTTGGGTCAAATGGCCATTTAAATGGGAGTGTTAGGGGCACTTCTATGATTGCATCAAAATTACTATTTTTAAAAATTGTAGTGTTTTAAAAATAGTGAATTTGATGTGATCTAACTTAACACAGAAAACATAGTATTGTGTATTTGTATTTTTTTTAGGCCAATATTCATATTTTGAAATTTTGGTTCACATAGTTGGTGTTTTCTTCTTTTTTTTTTACATACATAACACAATAAGCAATCCACCAAAAAATTTTTTAACTGTGACTAAGATATAAACTTTGTAAAGGTTTACCTCAAATCTAGTGGCATTTGGCATTTTCTGTTTTGCAACTTATCGCCCAACGTATACACAAATACAATATGTCTGCAATAAGTTAATATCCGCCAATTTAGCAAATTTTATCATGCAAACGTTAAACTTAGATGGACAGCTTGGCAGCATGTTAGCATTTAGCTCAAACCGGCGCTTTGCAGTATAACCTCATAGCCGCTTGCATGGCTGTAGACTCTTATGTTGTTTTACTTTCTGTACATACTGAAGTGATTGTTGAAATTGATTAAGGTTTATAAGATAAAAGTCTAGATGAAAACTGCACATAACAAGATTCATAAAAAAGCCTGGTTGAACATATTGATTGATTTTACACAGTAAAGAGACATCCAACTTGGACTATGTTGTCAAAATGAAATCAATTTAGTGAAGTTACCACCTCAACCGCTACACTTCTGCTGGGATGTCAGGCTATTTAGATTTAGATCTCTTCCAAGCTAAAATGCTGATATCCATAAAAAACTCTAAAAGGGAAGAATGATTCCAAATTTTGCTGCGGTTTTATTTTTTTTTTACCACACATGTGCTGCCCCTCGTTTTCTCTAAAAATGCCTGGTCTGCAATCACTTGACAGCCACAATCATTAGCCTGCTGCTTTCCAAAGGTTACACACGCAGAGTACATTCACGATTCCTCGAGATAAGATGTGCTTCCTAAGAGCGAAAAACAAGAAGGGAGTGTCTTCCCCATTGTAGTATGAATCCCTTTTCACATTTATCTGCAGTATGTACCCTTGGCCTTACATGAAAGGGAGCCAAGATGAAAGACTAACTTTTCTAATAGGCGGCGGAAGTGTCATATGATAGTGTGCTCAAGATAGGGAGTTGATTTGGTGGTGTCAAAATCTGACTCTAATTTGGCATGTTTGCTTGCTGACCTGCAGCGCTTTGGGAGGGAAGGTGTTTATAGCAGAATAGAGCTGGAAAACGGGATAGAAGCTTTGGTTAGTTAGGGGTAGAAAAAAAAAAGATAGCAGAGCTGGAGCCATTTCACTTTGAGTTCATTGAGTTCAAAGTCTAATTAAAAACCGCAATTAGCATGATAAGCATACATTCTCCTTGCTCAATAGTACATTTATATATTAGACAATGGCAAAACAGCCTGAGAATGCTCTAATTAGAAATTACTTTATTTCAAGACAACATAGGTTGGCACACATTTAATATACATCATCAAGTGTAGCAAAGGCCCGGTTAAGTCACTGTTGTGGTGTCTTTGTGTCCACAAGAAAATGCTGGCCTTGACTTATTTTTTTATAAAATCACACGGATGATTTGCCATGTATTGTAAGGAACATGCTTCAGTATAATTATGTATTGATGAAGTGCCAGGTTACTTGATCTGACCGCAGTTCTGGAAATTGGATTGCTTTAATGCAGTTATTAGGTTTCTTTTTAATTTTAGAGACAGAGTATATACACATCTACATACACACTAGGATTTGCTGATTCACATTTGATGTTGTTGCCCCCAAAACCTGGTCTCAAAGATTTACTTTTTTTTTTAAACTGATGAGATTAATTCATTTATATACTTCAGTTGACTTTAACCTTTATCACTAAGTGCCAACTTGCTGTGTAAGCAGGAGATCAATATAATGGAACTTCCTTCCTTTAAGTTTTGAACCATGTAAATTAAAAGTGACAGTGTGAGAAGGAAAACGTACTGTAACCGTATGTTCCCCAATTATGCTAATACTTGCGAGAAAACACATTGGAATTCAAGGCTACCCAAGTTCAAGGTCAGGCGTCGGAGCAGAGGAACTAAGTGTCTCTACGCAGCAGAAAAAAAATTGACGAGTTAAGCAGCCACATAAGCTCAGTAGAGTCCAGAGATCACATGTTGTCTGTCTCGTGTGGTATTAATCATTCTGCTGACCAAGGGCTGTTCTGGAGGCTTTGAGGAGTCATAGATTTGCCCTCACACTTATCTGCAAGTCACTATACATACAGAGAGTGAGAACTCCTAGAGAGTAAAAAAAACTCAGAACGTCAGTTATCTCTATGGATGTGGGGGAATGATTTGAATTATTATGAATCTTTGTGGAAAACATTTTCTTTAAGTGTCAGTTATCTGTAAGAGTGTTTCCATTTAATCCAAACTTCCCATAGATCATTTGGCAATTTCAGCACAATGAACACATTAACTTAAAAGAAAGGGGAAGACTGCAACTCCAAATGTGATAGCAAAGGTCAATGCCTTTTTATTTCAAAAGACAGGAAAGCATTACAACTGGTCAACAGTTACACACTGAGGAAGGCAAAGCATGCGTCTTGTTTTATATTATACATTAAAAATGTTATCAAAAGATGTGTAAATAGAAATGAAACTGGCTTAAATGTATTCTGCCTTGAGTGTTATGTTACATTGGTTGTGTCAAGTTGGCTAGATAACACTGTGCTGCCTTGTATCTTGTGTTTTTGTCCTGACTTGATATTTGCAGAAGTCAGAAAAATACATACACACTAACTAACAGAAAGATTCATAAATAAGAGCACCATTGCAATTAGCCATTTGCCAGTCTGAGCATTGAAGACAAGCTAATCCTTAATTTCCGATGTAAAATTGTTTACTACATTAGAGGAACACAGTCACCACCCACTGGCCAGACAGGCCATGATGAGAAATGTCTGATGACAATACTGTGCCAGACTCCACCTGCTCTAAATGAAGATAACTATTGTTTGGCTGTGCAGAGAGCACACATTCTAGATAGTTGTTACTGCTTAATGTACAGTCTGTATTCTCAGAGAGACATATTGTGGTTATGCTCTAAGCAAGGTTTATATTTGCAATCATGTCAGTGCTTTAAAAACAAATAAAGGGGGAGGCGAAACAACCTAACTTTGATAGAGTAAACTAACTAAATTATAGAGTTACAGTATGTGGTATTGGTATTAAATAGTTAGTTAACTACTTTTATCATAATGGTTGTTGAACCTGTAAGGCTGTCTCTCCTTATATTGTCAATTAAGTAAAAACACACTCTTACACCTTTTATGGTCACAGGAGCAATCACATTAGACTCAGCAAAGACACTGTCATAAGTTACTACAGTGTCACATTGAAAAAACTATCATCCTGACTGTCCTCCTCAGCTATTATTTCTCTTCCCAGTATCGAGGGTTGCAGGAATATTTTGTTATATCTATTGTTAAGCAGCTCTAAACCTCACTCTCCTTACTGATGGTAAAGTTGGTGTTTTTTTCGATTGCTAAACAACACTGGTCACAACTGAAGCCACACGCTGTCATTCAGAGTAAAAACACTAGCATCAAACACCAATACAGAAAATACTAACTTTTCATCTTTACAGTTTGTAGAATTTAAGTGACTTTACACTACAATATTTTCTGTAAGAAAAGAGTTACATTATTTTCTTTCCATTTTTTTATTTCATACAAGATCTTGAGGTAAACAAGAATTAATGAAAATCCTCAGTTTCCTAACCTACAGTTACAGATATATAGTGTATACTGTGTATATATAGTATATATACAGTAATAATATAAGTAATTTACATAATTACTGGAAATGTTATAAACTAAAGGTACGTTATAGTCCAGAAGTTTTTTTTTTTTTATCATCAAATTAATCTTCTCTTGCCATGAACCTACATTGTCTGTAAATACAAATTACTGGGTTGTTCCCATTGCTTACACCTCCATTACTTTGTGAAAAACAGTAAGTGCGCAGTTTTATAGTAAAGTAAGTCTTTTTCACATTTTCACAAAATGTGTATGTAACCTCAGACATCTTACCTGGACATGTTGGTATTTTTGCTCTTTGACCTGTTCACTGTTTTACTCAAACGGTGCAATGAAAAACAAACTACAGTTTTGTCCACGTGAAGTGCTGCTGTTCCGACTGCAGTTAGTTTTGCACATGTTACTCCAGTTGTGCCCACTGTCGTCTAGCAATCGGAAAAAAAACTGTAAAACTTGCATGAAAAGTAGCTCAATCACCTTGGATTGTGATGTGAATGACGTCTTCAATGTCAAACATTCATTGGTGTGGTCATTGAGCTTGTTTTATTAGCTGTTACAATGGAGGCTGAATGAGGAGCCAGCTGTTGAGCTGCTGTACAAAAGAGTTGCACTGTGTGTGTAATTACATGTACCCTCTATCTTCAAAACATGCTTGCTGTGTGTCAGTCACTATTTAGGGAATTCATGCACAACTACAGCAAAAAATGCTTTGAAGTCGTAATGTGCTTGACTGTGTGTTTATATTTGCATAGTGTACTGTTGTGTAAGTGTTGGCATGTGGTATACTTCTTGAGCATGCAATTAGATAAAATAAAAGTTAAATGGTTGACCAAGTTGGGACCACTGGGAGGCAGGAGGCTAAACCCTCAAATCCCCAGAGGGAACAACCCAGACAGCAATTAAAAACTTGCTATTATGTCTGTATTTGTGCATGCACAGCCACATGTATGTACTTAGTGGAGGGGTGCGTGTGCGTGTGTGTGTGTGTGTGTTCACTACATTGGCTTGTTTTGTTATGTCTTGGATTGTATTTTTTAATTTGGAGAATATTATAAAGTGCTCAAGACTGGATGCATCCAGTCAGTAAGTCTTTGAGAAGCATTTGTATGTTTTGGCTGGTCCAGGATTAGCTCATTTTAACTACTTTAACATACTATTGAGTAGCTTAATCTTAGCTTAATATGCATATGCTAAATGTTTCATTTTTCAGTGTGGACTATTGAATTAGTAGTCTTCTAATTTCTCAAGTTTTATACATTGATTGTGAAAATAACTTACATTGGTTTTGGTTTGGGACTTTTTGTCACATTATTTGAAAATATATATTTGTATCATTCTTGTTGCAGTGTACATGAATTTGTGCCGTCTAGGGCTGTAGCTAATAATTATTTTCATTAACGATTAATCTGCTGATTAACTTTCTCTTGAGGGGTAAACCTCTATATATGGGCGCCCGCTTTACCAGCTGAGCTATCCAGGCACCCGATAAGTTTACTGTTACGTGAGACACAAAAGCATCACAATCGAGAAGCTGGAAAAAGAGAAGTTTTGTATTTTTTTTAGCTTGAAAAATTACATTAACAATTATTTAATTATTAAACAGTGGGCAACTATTTAGTCCTTAAATCAATATATCAGTTGACTCATTGTTTCTGCTGTAGCCTACTGTAAGTGGTGCATTGTAAACTTGGCAGTTATGAATGAATACGGATAATTAATCCATATGCAGTAGCATAAAGTGGGATTACTCAATTAAGAACAAACATTTCAAAATTGTACTTGAGTACTGTAACCTATGTGTTACATTCCACCACTGATTCAGTTTCATGTAACTACATATCGCTGCCTTTTCCCAGTAAAACAACACATCTCGTGCCATCAATTGCCATGCCCTGCGTGTGTTCGTGTATGTGTTGGGGGCTACTAAAAGAATGCCCCGGCTGTTCAGATATCCCACAATTCTACTCAGCTGCATAGTGGAGTTTGATAGGCTGGTGGAGAGGGGGAACTGCAGCAGAGTAGCACTTCTGTCAGGAAACAGAAGCCCACTACGAATGCAACTCGCATGAACCAGCTGAACGAGGGCGGTTTACCTGGTAATAAACCTTTCTTTTGTTGCTTTTCTCTTCTGATCTTACACTGGGGCGACTTGCAAGAGATGCACGATTCCCGGTTTGTTCAAATCTGTGTATTATTTCTTCTCTTGCCATGTTCGGGTGGTCTGACCACAACACTCGCCGATGACAGATAATTAACGTTACACTTTAAGATACACTTCTGCTGTATTCACTTGAGCGGAAAAGTCGAGTGGACCAGGCTAACCTTGTCAGAAACATCGGTCGTAACCTAATGTCGCGCAGTTTTGCATTAGTAGCCTTTTGGTGCGTAACATTGTAGCGTCATGTTGGTTTTGTTTGCTGAATGTGCTGCGCGGCCGTTATTTTGCACTAAAAGTCGGATATTTCAAAGCAACAAGCCGCTTAACGTAGCCTACTGTAGGCTAACGTGCTCCAGTTTCGATGCAAAAAAATGGGTGAAAACAAAACGATAGAGATGCTCTTCCAACCTTGAATCCCCCATATTATAGGCTACATAAGTGAATGACAGCGCTGAGTCACTGGTAGACACTGTAACGTTTGAGGACATTTAACGTAAATTGATTAAAATCGTTAAATAGTCGGAGGGTAAGATGACATACTTCGATGTTTTTGATCTGCAGTGCGGTAGGCGTGGTAAGGGGCAGGATGACACGTTATGGATCCTTTTTTTGCATCCTCACATCCTTGTAAGCAGGGAAGGCAATGGCCGAGTCTGACTTGACACTTTAATTAAGATGCACAGTAAGCTGTTGTTGCAGTAGCATTGAAAGGCAGCAACATCATGGCCGTTGTTTGGAGGCTTTCGTTGTTCATTCATTGACAGTGTACCTTTTGATCACAGCCTGAATTTACTTTAACCTGTTTACAGTGTGTTACAATATTGAGATAATTGTCTTTCTGTCTCACATCCCCCCCCCCAAACTGACATTGTTTGGCATTCATGATGATGGTCAAGATCTATCTAGAAAATCCCAAATTCTGTAGGAAGAAGTGTAGCTTTTTACAGGCATGAACCATCAAGTCAATGCAAGTTAGCTATATTTTTACGACCCAAAATTACAAATTTGTCTAAGAGGGTTTTAAGATTTCCAAAACATACAACACTCTCTATCTGTATCTTTTAGCCATGCAGTAGATAAAGAAAAATCTACAAATAATGTGATTCGGTCACAGCAAACCTACTACTAAGCATCACAAAGACACAATGGGGTCATCTAAAGGTAAACAGCAATGGCCTCTTTTAATTGTTTTTGTCTGTAAAAGGTCAACCAGAATGATTAGATTTTTTTTTTATTTCTTAAAATGCCATAAACTTAAACATTGTCTGGTTCCTGCTTCTCAAATGTGATTGCTGCTTTTTGTATTTTATATACAGTAATTGTAAACTTAATACTTTGGGGTTTTGGACTGCTCATCCGACAAAAAAAGCTAATTATTGATGACATAACTTTAGGTCTTTTTGACTGTTTTCTGATATATTGTAGGCAAAATGACGAATTGATTAATTGAGAATCTGCTGATTAACTGATAAATGGCATTTGTTTGTCTGTGAAAGGTCAACAAGGGTGATTTGATTTTATACTAACATTTAAACTACATTTATCTAAATTTGGATTTTGGAATGTGGGTTTGACAAAAAATCTATTTAAATATGTCATCTTAGGCTCTGGGAAATTGTAATAATGATTATTGCTGCCCCTGTTTCAATATTATATATCCGTCGGGCTAAGATGAAATATTTCCCAAAATAACTACAAAGTAGTCTCATGTAGGCATGCCACAGCTGATGTCAACAACCCATTTTAACATTGTGCTTTCCTGTGGACATTATTGGTAATCAAGTCCCAGCTAATTTACTGATTACCTATAGCTAATCTCATAAAATGCTTAATCCCTATTGACTCGTCTTAGCCACTGTATAAGACGTTACTAGCGCTTCATCAGGCTACCGATATTTGATTTCAGTCTTTTACATTGGGGGATTTTCCCTTTTGTCAAAGGAGCTATACAACTGGATTGAGTGCCCCTTTACACCAGCATACATGTATTTCTCCTGTCAGACTGATTGGTACTAGGTGTGCCGGGCTTTCAAACTAAAAAAAGAAAACTAACCCTAGTCTTGAGGGCCAGCACGACAACAAAGATGCATTGATCGTGTCAAATAATGTAGTGCACAGTCAAGTTGAGATAACAATAAGTTAGCTGTTCTGTCTGTTGTATCCCTGAGTGCCTTTCTGCTAGTGACAGTAATGCTAAGAATGTAAACGCAGCAAGCTGACAGGATTTATGGCGTCCTCAGCAAAAAATGCTCTCAGCTTGTAGTCCTCTTCATGTGACCAGTCTGCCTTCCGCAACTTCTGCTGTTGAGTTGTCTAGTTTGGTTCAGACTCTAAGGGTTCAGTTAAAAGATTTTTCTCATGAGACTTTTTTCATGGGAGTCTCAGAAAAGAACTGCATCATTTTAGCAGTGGGCAATATGAATGGCTTACACTTGCCAGTTTATTAGGTATACCTAGCTAATGCAGTCTTAACACACACATCCTCCCTTCACGAAGATTATAATGTTCTAGTTTTGTTGAAACTGTTTAAGAGAGGCGTTGTATTCTTCTTTAAGTGATGGTTCGGAGTAATTTCACCCTAGGGTTCCCGAAGCTTTTTATACCTGGGTCGAATATTAGGCGAGTTAGCGTTATCAGCTGACTAGCTTAGTTAGTAATAAATTACACCAATAATAATGCTCAAAACTTCTACAGTAGTTACAAATATGTTCTGGAAGCAAGCACTCTTACTGCCGGTAGCAGTAGCAGCAGAGAGCAGAAGCCAGCAGGCAAGTGTTATTTTAAATAAAATCCTGGTGTACTTGCATACTTTCCAATCCATCATTTTATGAGTACATAACCTATTTGTACTACTGTAGAAGTTTGGTATCATTTCGGACATTATTAGTGGGGTAATTTACTAGATACACAGTTGGTTACATTAGCGCCTGCACTAAGCTAATAATCTTAACTCGCCCAATGTTAGATCCAGGTGAAAAAAGCTTCTGGGAGGTCATGGTGCAAAGGACCCTAGGGTGAAATTATTCTGAACCATCACTTTAATAATATTTTTTGAGGATATAGTTTGTTTGTGATGCTGTCAAGTTGTATTGTGTTCTATTCAGAGCTGCAACGATTAGTCGGTAGACTGAAAAAGCGCTAACTATTTTTATAATCAATTCATCTTTAAGTAACTTTTAATTAAAAAATGGCAGAAAATGCTTTTTTCAGCCTTAAATATGTATTTTCCCTGCTTTTCTCTGTTTTAGCTAGGTGTACCTAATAAACTGGCCCCTCAGTGTGTATGCCAGATATGTATGTATGTATGTATGTCAACACTGCTTCAGTGATAAGTAAAACAAACGCTAATGTCACAAAGCATCAGTCTTTACATGTTTTGCTGAGTCACTGATGTTCCATTACATTTTGTAGCTTGGTAGGAACTTGGGTGGTTTTATGGATAGGTTGACCGTGTTTGTTGGCTCTATAAATGAAATATTAGTAGAACTGCTTCTACACTTTGTGCTGCACCAGAGCTAGAGAATGTTCTGGCTGAACCCACTGAGGTAGAAAACAGATCTGGGTTGTTTAGATTTCTTGAATTGTTGAGGGCAAAAGTAATACAGACTTCTGTAAATGTGCATGCGTGCGTGCGTGCATGCGTGTGAGACAGCTGTCTGCCCTGTAGTCATGTAGAGGGGTCTCATCATATACTGCAGGCCCACTGGGGATGGGCCTGGACGTGTCAAAAACGCCAACCATTCCCCTCCATGTAACCTCCACAAGCCCCAAGGGGATTATGGGTGTGGGGGCAGGGGTGACGGGGATGGGCCCAGCTGTGGTGTACTCTGGCTAATTGCGCTCAGCACAGATGGCAGTCCCTCATCCTCCCGTGTGTGTGTACGTATGTGAGATTTGGACTCCATGTGCACAGGCCACTTTCCAACAGTGTGCATTACAATCACAAATGGACTTTAAAATGGAAGTTTGCATTCCTGGGGCAGCACTTGAAGTGGGGGGGAAAAAACGATTCGAAGATGCATCGAGAGAGAATATGTCTCAATGCATATAAATCAAAATTGGATTTATATGAATTGGATTTTTTTATTTGATTATCAAATATAAAATCCAATTCTCTACATCATGATCGGCTGTGACAATTTTGTAAGGCTGTCTAAGCTAGGCTACCTCTTGCATTTTGGTGAGGGTGGCTAAGCCTGAGCAACCACAGATGGACTCAATCCCCTGGCTTAATAATTTGTAATAATAATAAAAATATATAAAGTACTGCTTAGTAACACAAATTGAGAATAAGCCACATCTATTAGAGCACAGATATCCATAACTGCGCAAACAGTGTAATACACCTTTTAATAGCAAATTGCCCTAACACAACCTGAATATCAACACATGGCTACACAAGTAATATTAAACAATCTGCACATCTATCAGCTATGCAGTAAGAAACAGCAATATTATCAAGGTGATAATCTCTCTCTCTCTCTCTCTCTCTCTCTCTCTCTCTCTCTCTCTCCCCCAAATAAATGTCATGTCATAACACAGGCAAAACTTAGCAGAAGCAAAACACTTATTGAAATATGAATAAATGTAGCTTAAACGTTTACACAGATAACGAGGCAGTAAACCCCATGAGAGTTTAGCAAGACACAGAATAGTGTTCACTTACGTTCTGGGCTAAACACATCACTTCAACAACTCTGAGCGCAAGTGATTGGTAGAAGATCAAAGAAAGGACTCTTGTCAATGATTGGTCAATCTTCTCAGGAGAGAGAGGCCAAATGTTACTATGACCGATTTTTTTAAGGCTGATAAATGTCCTGAGTGCTGTTTTCTCCTCCTTCCACCATGATTCCAACTTCAAGAAACTCGGATGAAGCTGTGAACATGCGGTTTCCATACTGTGGTAATCCACCGTGATAATAATATTATAAATGAAAATGGTAATTGTTATCTTCAACATTTTTACTTTGGTTTACCGTTACACCGGTAATCATCACATCCTAGTTACATCCCTCTTATTATTTCTGAGATTTACTTATGCAAGAAACATACACTCCAACAGCAGATTCCATTCCGTTGATTCAGTTCCCAGATGGCAGAATACCCAGATTCACTAACAAATCTCTTAATAAACCTTTTAAATCTCCTCAATCTTTTTTATTTTTATTTTTTTTTATTAGCAAAGAGCAATGGAAAACATATAGGTTGTAGGTACATGTTGTGAACATTAATTAGGCTGTCACTAAAAACTTAGCGTTTCTGCCTTCTCAGCCAACAAAAGGTGATTAGACAACTTTGAATTGTGGCTATTTTAGCATGCCTATTTTCAGATGTTGAAATGTAAACCCCATAAGGTATTTGAAATGGTTCACATTTTACGAGTGGATCCAATATTGGAATTAAATCCATCCCTACTTTCTCTATGCCTCCTGGATTTTTGCTGTTAAAAAGTTACCAAACACCAGCTGTCTCTGAAAGCAAACGTATAGGTTACACAAGACCACTCGGCAATAGAGCAGCAAAGCACATGTATAATTTATTTGAAAGTATGACAGATGATTACATTTAAAAGGCTTTGTCTTTAGCTGAACCCTAAACTCAATATGATAAGGCTATATTGGTGCAGTCATCAATCACCCCTGCATGCTAGCAGTAGTCCAGGATACTAAATGAGTTGTGAATACAGCTTTCTAAATGCATAATGTATGTGCCAGTCCATGGTGAGGGCCACACACAAGGCTACTGTGTGAGCTGTTGTGTGGCCCTGTGAAGCGTGCCTGTCACCAGTGACTGAACGTATTCTTCCTCCCTTTCTATGGTGCTAAGATGTTCTTTTCCTCCCCTCCTACCATAGTTCCTGTTTGATATAGGGGATAAGATAAGCAAAGATTAGCTGTGCAGCCATCAGCTGTTAGCTAATTACTGAGCCGTTCCTCAACTCTGCCACACATGACACAACAAAGTAGTAGAGAAGTTTTGAAACTGGTTGAAATTGTCTTAGTTGTCTTTTATTATAAGTCATCCTCATTTGGGGAAAAAAACTCCTTTAAAAGCCAGGGTTGTGATTTGGTTCTTGTGTTATCATTTCATTCACATTTCCGCTACTTAGTCAATATTTGGTAATTGTAATGTCTTGCACCTGAAGTTCTTAAAGTTAAACATTAGAAATAATTTGATCAGCACATTGTGTTCAGTGACGCTAGATGCTCCTGACTTTTATGAAAGCAAGAGTAGAAATAACATAAGACTCCAGAGTGTTTCAACTTCATTGTGATCCATTTAAACACTAACATGTCTCTGTTTTGTTCTTATTACTTGGAAATAAATTCAGCTTTATATTGTAATCCAATTTAATGTAATTTCATAGGAATTCAAATCCACTGCTCATTAGGAAAAGATTAATTAAATGTTGGCATTCAAAAATAAAATTCCTTTAGAATGGCATGATTCTGCATTATAATACCATATGATAATCACACCATCTGCGCTTTATCGCAGACAACAAAACCTTCATGTCACTTCAGCTCAAAGTATTTTGAAGTTATGCATCTGTCACTGAGTGCAAGATGAACAGAAATGGACTTGGACTCCAACTGTTATTAAATCCAACTATGTGCCTGCCAGTGCTTCTCACAGCAGGACACGTGGAGGTAGGCATGTGGGCCGAATTCTCTGACTGAAGGTTTCTTATTACAATTTGCAAAATAGCTTTACTTTCAAAAGCAAATTCTTGCTTGTGGCAAATTAAAAATAACAAATGCTTAGTGTTGTCTTTTATTTTTTATTTTGGCTTTGTTTTTAGAGCAATAATTCTCCATTGTTGTTGCCGTTTTTCATTCAGCATGTCAACGTTTTGGGGATCTCCTCATCCCACAGTGTTGCTCTTGTTGACCTAGTGGCTGTTGTCCCCAGCTGGAAGTCAGAGATCCTCCCACCACGGAGTAAACACAGCCCTATAAATAGAGCTCTGAGAAAAGCAGGCCAACAGCAGAATGACAAGCATCCATACTACAAACCCCAGACTATCTGGAGCAGGGGCCCAGTGTGCTCCAGACCCCACATCCCAATGCCTAAGCCTGTGTTTACGTTTAGCACAGGGGCCCCCAGTGGGATCCGTTCTGTCATCTTCATTTGGCAAAACTGACCATAAGATGTTTCCTCTTATCATTACCCACTCTTAAGACCTTGGGATGGCATCTGTTGCTGGTATGCTGCGATTCACAGACATTCCAAGAAATACGTGTACTGGTGCAGTTTAGATGCTTTGGATGGTTGTGTGTAAATACTCTGCAGAGAAACTGGTGTGCCCATGAAAGAAAGTGTGCAATGTTGTTGAAAATGCTGTTATTTTTTTATTAATTTATCGTGACCGGTTTGACTCTGTTAACTAACTGGTTGAACCAGCATTTGTCACTGACCCTTTCGTTAAAAAGTAGCCTGCATTAGCAACCTGTGTCAATTGTATCACTATAATGAATCCAACTTACATTGCAAGCAGTGTTGGCAAGTAGCTATACTAGTTTAACGTCTTCTCAATAGTGTTGCTGTTTTCGGAATCAAACAGCTTTTCAGTAGCTTAGCTCTTTCATAAACAGTGTGATAGCGTCCACACAAGCTACATTTCCTCAAGCTTTTCTGATGCAGTCTGCAATAAAACCGCTGAAGATCAGTGACGTCACCACTAAACACAGGCGCGAATGTCCTGTACATGGATGTATCAAAAAATACCTTTTGATAAAGTTGGTCTCACATTGCCAGACCTCTCTCTACAGCACTGTGTCAATGCTGCAGTATGGCCTGGCTACACCACCTATCTATTCTGGGCTAGGGGAAAAACATTGGCTTTTTTTTATTTCTTTAAACCATTCACAACTATCCTGGGCGGCGCTAAGCCCCAATAGCGAGAGGGTAGGAACATCAGGAACGTGGGAGACGCGCCAAGTGGACTGGAGTTGCTACACTCTTATTATGGCCTTTCTCATCAGTCTCACTCGGTAGTGGCTAAGTCAATTAGGACACCCTATTGGTAAAATTCAGTATACCTGTTCGAAAATGTTTACACCCGCTCAAGTCTAGTAAGCTTGCATTGGGGGAAATTGTGACATACATGTTTTACTATTTTCTGACATTTTAAGCGATAATGAAAGTTATCCGTAGTCATTTTTTTTAAGCCAGTTTGTATGAAAAGATGCATACAGCATATTGTAGAAATTGTGGATGTCAGGGCACCAGCAGTCTAAGCACTTTCCATTACATCCAGCTGCTGACACCTCTGAGATTGTCAGCCACTAATAATTTATAATCACTCTTTATTCAACTGCTAAACAATATTCACAGCTCTGCATTTGCATTGTGGAGGAGCTTACAGTATCATTACTGATTATTTTAAAGTGACAGATAACTTCATATCAAGTCAGCTGACTCATCCAGTTTCATCTTTACCCTCCTCTTTCCACTACAGCGTGAT
Source organism: Percina caprodes (assembly GCA_013375575.1). Lineage (NCBI taxonomy): Eukaryota > Metazoa > Chordata > Actinopteri > Perciformes > Percidae > Percina > Percina caprodes. The sequence goes on along the minus strand of JABXJD010000030.1, from coordinate 4,603,084 downwards.
TTACCATGACAACTGAATCAGGCACAGACTCAGAGGCCAAGCAGCCGCTGGAGAACAAGGAAACGGGGAAAGCTAATGCGGCAGCTGAACCCACTTCACCCCAGAACCAGCCAGAGCAGCTTCCCGCTGCCGCAGGACACAGCACCCCGTCCAGGACAGAACAGGTCAGCCGCTTCATAACCATAGTCATCCCTCCATTACTGTGTGAACTGGGCCTACAAATGGAGGATCCAGCCATTTTTCATTGATAGCTTGAATTCATACTGCTTCATATTTTATTTTTGTAAAAAAAAAACTTAAGTAATTTAATTGAGGTGTTTTTATGGTGTAAACACTGTATATATCCCTTTTTGATTAGCTTGAATTTTAGAAAGCATACTTAGCATTCATCCCACTGCTTAATGAATTGTGTCTTTGTGTTAAACGGAAACGGTCAGAATTAATTCTGACGACATGTCAGTATTTTTAATTGTTTACGGACCCGCATCAGATGCATCTGTTGACAAGGGAACTTGTCTTTCAGTCGGAATTCTGTGCTGTCATTTTGGAAATGGGGTGAAAAACAGATCCACGACAAAATGTGAATGTTTTTATTCCCAGAATTACGTCAGCTGATTGTACCGAGTCACTTCACAAAGCATAAACAGAGCTACTAAAGGAAAATGTCATGGTTTTTAGCGGTTCTTGGTTTAAGGCAATGAAATAAACACTGAAAACTGGGGCTGCAAGGATGACCGTAAATTAATTGTCAACAACTTCGACAATCGATTGTCAGTCATTTATCGAGAATTAAAAGCAAAATACTTTCAAAATATGAGGATTTGCGATATTATTATTATTATTATTATTATTATTATTATTATTAACAACTTTAGTTTTACAGTTATTTTTGTAATTTATGGTCAATAAACCTAATTTATAGGAAATTATACCTACCTATATGTTTTAGTTAGAAAAGCAAGAATTATTTAGACTAAGATTAAAGGAATGTATGTTGACTGGAATATGTCAACTTTTACTCCAATACTACTTCAAAACCATTTCAATGGTTGTTTTTTTTTTTTTTTTCAAATGCTATAAAATTGAATAAGACACCCCAAAATTAATGAAAATACAGATTTGTACTTGCCAAAGAGCATTGTGTGGAATCAATCACCCTATTTTAGGTAGTTAAAAAGAACAATGATATAGGAAAACGGGTCAATTTAACCTGAGGACAACATAAGGGTTCAGCCTGTTGATTTTTATGTCTAAGACAGCCCAAGTAGCCACTGATGTTATCTGAACACTAAGTGCTTGGCCCAAACATCCTTCAGGATCTCTATAGGATATCTAATTACTCTATGATTGAATTTCTAGTGCTTCCAAACTGCAGGGGAACTGTCTGTGACTTGAGGCAGATTCCTGCTTATTCCCTAATGTACTAGTTGAAAGAAGATAGTGTCACTAGCTGTAGATGCAAACATATTGAAGACCAAATTGTTGGCAGTTTACCTGCTCTAACTTGATGCTGCTGCACCGCCACCATTTCCCCCATCTATCGGTATCTGCATTTATAATGGCTGAGATATATATATATATATATATATATATATATATATATATATATATATATATATATATATATATATAATGACAAATAATTGATTCTAATAAATTAATATTTAAAAAATAAAGACGGACTGTCAACCAAGTTATGAGCGTTGGCGTTGCATAGTTTGTCCACCAGAGGGCACTCTACAACGTCCCTGTTGGCAACACTGTTTTTTTTTGGGGGGGGGGGTTTGTTCAAGTTTTATATCTTTGTATTTTTTTTTATGCATTTCATTTATCAGAACTTTAATATATTTTGATGTTCCTCTGTTTTGTTGTGACAATAAAACAAATTATCATTATTTTAGTGAGAACTCATAAATAACTACAAATAACTAATGTTAGGGAAGTATGTTTATGTTTTGTAAAGCATTACTGGATTTAAAAAAAAAAAGTATATATCGGCATATTGAATTTTTAAATAACCAAATATTCATATCGGTATCAGCCTTAAGTCCTATAAAGTCCTTAATCGGTCGGGCTCTAGATACAACCTAGAGAGGAGAAAATTAATTCAAAATTCGAATCAAGAAAGGTTGTAAGGAGGTTTGACTGATGTTTAGGGCTGTCCCTAACAATTTTGTCATTGATTACTCTAATGAGTACTTTTTTTGATTAGTCGATTAATCTAATGATTAATTTGAATTTTATTCTAAAGCTTTTTGAACTGAACTTTGGATAAACAGTATTTTTTACTTAAGTACTTGACAAAACTTAAAATGGCTATGACATGGATTTATTTCATCACTAACCCCCACTGATCACCTACCGAATCATGTCGGTATTACCGAGTATTGGTTAACGAATAATCAAACAGTGCCAAATTTAGGTACCTGAGAGCATGTCAGCGCAAGCTTATCTGTCTTCTGCCTGTTGACGGATTGCAAAGCTCCAACACACAGACACACATTCACTGTGATATGATATTAATGGCGAGCCGAAAGCTGTCGCGGTGCTGCTGACGTTAAACTTCCTCTGAGACCAGCAGGCACAATGGTGGTGCCCTTGGTGGCTGTGGTTGTAAGGCAAGGCACCTTTCAGCAACAAGGCAATTCAAAGTGCTTTACATTAAACATTAAAGAACAATTAAAACAGTCATGATGAAAATAAAACAGGCTAAAAAAGAATAATACAAGAATAAAAATTACAGTGAGTAAGAAATGAATAATTATTCAATTTAATAGGTTGTAGTGACGGTTTTTGGAGGAGAGAAGGAAGGGTTTTATTTGTGTTTAATTTCTGTCATTGCAAAATATTCTAAATAAATAACAATGTTCTAAGTAAATAGGATAAATAGGTTTGGAATTATTTTTACAACTGAAATAATTTTTTTTTTTTTTTTTAAATTACGACGGAAAGTACGACAAAATTACCGTTGGATACCGGGAACCACATTTTGGGTACTGTTATTGGTACTGAAATTGGTTCAGATGCAATGTACCCAACCCTACCGTTGGAGTTGTTTTTCAGCTGCATTTTTTTCGTGCTGCCATCTTCCTCTATTCCGACGCACGTTATGCAAGTCAAAGTTTTTTTGTAATCAATTACGTTGATGAATCGTCCCAGTCATACCGATGTTCATTATGGGAAGGGTTGGACTCAAAACCTGGGCCTCTACGGCGAGGCATAAACCTCTATCTATATGTGTGCCTGCTCTACCCACTGAACCAACCTGGCCACAGATAGCTGGTAGTCTAACCTAGAATTTAGAAAAAGACCAACACTGGATCAAATTTTAAAGCGCCCATATTATGCTCATTTTCAGGTTCATAATTGTATTTTGAGGTTGTACCAGAATAGGTTTATATGGTTTAATTTTCAAAAAACACCATATTTTTGTTGTACCGCACATTGTTGCAGATCCTGTTTTCACCCTGTGTGTTTAGGTCTCTGGGTTAGCTACAGAGTGAGACATCTCACTTGTTTTAACTACAGAGTGAGATATCTAACTTCTATACTATCTTTGAGTCAGTAGTGTGCAGGAGCTAAGGAATGATAACATAGTTAACTGTTTTTCCTACTTTGGTCAGTACAAGGCAGAATTAGCTGGGAGACTTCTTCTAAACGAGGGTGTGCTTGTGGAATATCTGCAGAACAGGGACATGTTTGTACTTATGTAGATTATGGTGAACTAGTGTGTTGTAGCAATGTTTTGCCATTGAGAATTATCTAGCATGCTAGCGCTACCATGTGCTACGGTTGGCCACCTCGTCTCGGCTAGACTTAGAAAGCCGTGCAGATTTTGAACAGCTCCCCCGGAGACTGAAGGCAGAGAACATTCAGAAACCCGTATCTCACTCAAAACAGCATGGATAGTTTTGTATGCAAGTTTGTATGTGTGTGGAAGCACCAGAGACACAAAATAACTGAAAACGTTTTCATAATATGGGTACTTTAAAATTGTAGATTTCTGACATTTACAATCAGCCAATATATTAAGAAGTCAAAAGGCCAACCATTCAAAAGTCACCACGGCCAGATGCCAGACAGGAAGAAAAACCAGCAGTGTTTGTTTTGAGATTTCTTCTTATGATTTGCTGTCTGTTTCAGCATGTAACTACAATTTGAGCATGCTCAGGCTCACAGCCCCACTGACATAGCAGTGGGGATTTTATGATGGTGTGGAAAAATTGTATGGAAATGTTTGATGTGTTCGATGAGAAGATGAAATAGAGCATGGTTTTGACTTGTGAATCATAACGGGCTGTAATGAAAGAGCAGCAGAACCAGGACGAGGTAATCAATAGATTCATTATGGGCTGGGCAATGAAGCAAAAAATTTGAACAAGATGTTAATGACAGTTTTAATGTTAGTTCACAAAGCTGCACATGCATGACATTGGCTGGCTGACATGATATTACATACCCTTGCGATGATAGAAAATGTTATGTTTTACCATACTGTGTATACTGAGGTAACTACCTGATTAATGGCTCTGGTTGTATCAGGTCTCCATTGCATTAGGATATTATTATATTTGTTTACTGGATTAACTTAAAAACAGACATTCCTGTCTAATTGTTTTATTTACAGACATCTTTCTCTATTTAGGTTCCAGAAAGGTACTATATCAAGATAAATGTTGACGTTTGATATGAAATTACTCTATAAATGATATATATGGCCCACTCATGTGCTTTACTATAGAATGGTAGCCAAATAGCTCACATTTCTCTTTATTAACATGTCATTTAGGGTTTCCAATAACAAAAGCAAGACGAGGAGTCTACCGCCATGCTCGCCATGCTCTGTGAAGCTGTACTTAGACACTTGGTACTCTGGGATATCGAGGAACCATGATTGGACAATTTGAAAATATTAACAATCTCCCAAGCCTAGTATAATGTTTGTGTTCACCATTCTAATGTTAGTATGTTAACATTTGCTGAATGGTACTAAACACAAAGTAGAGCTGATGGTAATGTCATTAGTTTTGCAGGTATTTGATCTGACCTGATAATAGCACTAGTATAGTCAGTGGATCAAAGTCATTACAATTCATCCACTGGAGACTATGAATATATGTATCTAATAATAATAATAATAATAATGTATACTTTATTAATCCCACAAGGGAAAATTACAATTTACACTCTGTTATTACACACAGGCCTGAATTACACACAAACTGAGTTACTGCCACCGTTACTGTTAATGGCATCCCTGCAGTAGTTGTTGAAATATTTTAGGTGAACTAACTTTCAGACCGACACTCCTCTTAGAGCAATGCCACAACCATGGCAAAATTATTATTTAATTATAATTTACTTTATTCCATTCTCTTCCCCTTCCACTATCTATTTCACAAAGGCAGCATAACTGCATCTTGAGCTTAGGATTTTGATGGGTTTAAAGAAATACAAGAAGCCTGAGCGTTTTTCCCCCCATAGCAGAATGATAATGGGTGCAGCCAGACCATTCTACCGCACTGTGGAGAAAGGTCTGGCTATGTGTGACTACCTTAGTGCATCCATATCCCTTTCAAATGTATCCACATTAAACATCCCTCATTGTGTCACATTGAGGATGATGGATGATGCTCTGCCATTGTCGGCGCTGTGTGAATTGGCAGGAACAAGGCTGAGAGAAATCACAGCAATCTGACACAACATTATCAGTGTTTCCTGTGTGAAATACACCGAGTGAAAAGACATAGACTGTATAAAACAGGATGGATATTGCCTGAAGAACAAGATGAGACATTTTCAATATAAAAATTAAAAGGGGCATTCAATCCTGTGTCTGGGTAAGAATGAAAATGTCTTGAAACCAAAGGCTTCTTCAGCATTAAGTCAGGAAGGGCTTTGTTTTCAGCGAAGTGGAAAATTGGATTTTCTCAATTTATGACAAAATGTCAAATCACCTCTAGCTCTTCTCAGTGGGAGCCAATTACATTAGCTCAGGGTCCAAGTCTCTATATTTAGGTTTTTGAACCAGTGGGTTTGTCAAAGACACCTACATTGTCATTTAGGGCAGTTGGAGGCTGTCAGGTAAGGAAACAATGACCAGGTATTTTTCATTTCTGGTCTGAGAACACTTTCAACCTAAAATCAGAATGCCATACATACAATGCAATACATGTAGAGACATCTCACTGAAGTAACATGTGAAAAAGTGTAATTATACAGTACATTTATCATTCAACTAATTACTGTGAAGTGACACTTGTTTTCTTCCTCTTAGGAGCGGCAGGAGGAGGACCAGGTGTCCCACAGGTCATCCACAAGTCGTCTGTCCAGGTCTCCTTTGCGAGGAGTGAAGAAGGTGAAGATCATGCAGTGTAAAGTCACCCTGCTGGATGGCTCCGACTTTACACTCAATGTGGAGGTGAGATAAAATGCCTTACATTCTTACGGTGTTTCCCCTATAATTGTACAAGCCTTGCAGGCCAACAGGGACTACCGGCATTTTTTAATGTCAAATATTACGGTATACTGTATATCTATTTTGTTTTCTCTATATTTATTCTGCAACACTGCAATTTGGCACGACTCATTTTGGCAGTCAACTAAACAGAAAAAAACCGCTTACTCTCTAAAACACACAGTTAATTATAAACAGTAACGGTGTGTAACATAACACAATAAATCAACTGACATTCTTATGGACGCACACACACAAACAAAAGCTGTCAAAAATGGGATGTTTTGTGGAGAGAAAAAACAGCATGGGTTGTTAATTTATAATGGCTAAGAATGAGATAGGAGGGTGAGATGTTGGATGAACTCATTACTAATCTGCGCTTGCAATGTAGCAGGAGAGATATCGAAATGAAATGTTTTTTAATTGAATTCACCAAGATAGTCTTATCACTATTTGTTGGCCTGCGTAGAACTGTGCTATTTGAATAATTTGTCCCTCAACCTCTCAATTTTTAATGTTCAGAAATAACCCCAATCACCCCTTGAGCCCATCAAGGAACCAAGGAAATTTACACATTTGGTTTAAATGTGAGTGTCAGAGCTAATTTGTTTCCATTATGAATTCAGGAATAAATCTCAATAGTGAACTTATTTGACATTTCACTTTTTACATATTTCCCTCAATAAAAAAGGAGCCTTTTGTCATTATAAGACTTTAAATTTTGTATATTCCCAAAATGTGTTCAGGCTGAACAGGGAGTACCCGCCCTTCCTCCCCTAAAATCTCCTCTGAGCAGATTCCTCCCCACCAGGGGTTTGTAAAGAGGGATTAACGGTCTGTTTTTGAGGTGGTGAGGTGAGGGGTTCAGACTGTGAAATGGGAGCATTTGTTGAAGGGAATCAGTGTCATTGACTCTGTGTGTTGGCATAATTACTGGATGTCCCACTGTGACAAAGGAAGAATTCTTAAGGACAGGGATCTGGAAATGGGTGTGAGTCTGGACTTCTTGCCCTGTGAGAAGGTGGTCGAAAGGGGTTCTGAGAGGCCATTAATTTAAATGCTTTAGAAGCAGACAAAACAAGCCATCTGAAGTCATAACCTTCTGCAGTGGTAAATTTGGATTCACATTTTTGTCTGAATCGCAATCATGTCTGCTTATCTCACATGGTCGTGACAGGATCAGCCACCTTTTTATATAGAGTAATAATATAAAATCAAGGTGTGCTTGATGATGCAGTTAGCATGAGTAACACTTTGATGATGCTGGCTGTTGGACAATACTCGCAATCACAGTAACCATAACGATGTCTTCACACAGATATATTTGATACAATGGTCACACTAACTGAAAATGTTTATTTAAACGAAACATTCATTACAATTAAAAAGCAAGAGACAACAAGAAGATAATTAGCTAATCAGTTGCTTGCTTACCCCAGGAGTTGTCATAGCAACCAAGTCAAAGTCATGACCAGTCGGGAGTGCTTGCCTGAAACAAAACACACAAACAGTTGTATGAAAGTTGAGGGTGAGCATACATACACAGCATACATAAGCTAAGTCAGCTCATGGTGTTTGACACAGTGATACAATTAATGTCAAAGGATCCTCGGATAATTGCCAGGTAGTCATTTTCCTCCTCCCAGTCCAATTTGAAGAGTCCAGAGTGTCAGGATTTGACATTTCTATCCCCATGAACCTGTAGTTTTCCTGCTCAACTCCATTTCAGTTTCCTATCTACATTTGCTGTGTCACCGAACTGCTGAACCTCCTCCACTTCACTTCAGAGGGTGTTAGTCTCAGTGGAGGGGGATACAAATCCCACATCACTCACTGTGTTGTTGTTGTTATAAATCATAGGCATATTTTTGAAAATCGCTCTAGTTCAGATGTACGTCTTTATCCTACCCCTAAAGTGCATGACAGTGCAAGCTAAAACTTGTCTTAATTTAGAGCTGCAACAATTAGTCAATTAGTTGATAGACCATCTATTTTTATGATTTAGTTCATCGCTAAAGTAATTTGTTTTTAAGCAAAAAGCCAAACATTGTCTGGTTTCAACGTCTCCAGTGTAAACTTAATATATTTGAGTTTTTGACCAGGCAAAACAAGACATCTGATAAAGTCAACAAGGACCCTGAGAAAATGTTCAGGGTATTTTTTTATTATTTATTTATTTTTTTTTTTTTTTACCATTTTACTTCAAATTGATCTAAAAATGTAATGGATAATGAAAATAATTGTTAGTTGCTGCCCTATTTTTGATACATGGTTTGGTGATGCAAGTTCCAGTAGCTTTTTTTTTTTTTTATATATAATCATTGTGAATCTCTAAGCTCACTGCAGCAACTGTGATTGTTTGCTGTCTAAATTTAATCTTGAAATTGACCAAGAATGTTTCTTTCTAATTTGAGATCAAATTTCCTTCCAATTCCCTCCTGATCTCATTCTCCTGAACAACCCCACGGAAGACTGAATACAAGCCTGATCGAAGCCTCTGTCACATCAAGTCAGCAATAGTCTGACACAACTCTGCTAAATCCCTCAGCAATATTCTGGCAGGATTAACTCTCTGCCACCAGCGGCTTTATGGCTCTGTTTGCAATCACGCACAGACACTCAAGAGTTGTCATCATAAAAAGGATGAACGTATGCTTTAAGTAATGAAACAGCGTGGGTATCAACGTATTAATGTGTTGAAGCCTGTACTGCTACTATGTCTATCACGTGCTATCAGCCAGATATGTGTGTTTATTTCCATCTGTACCCTCATGTCACAGACTCCATGTGAATATGTAGATGTGTTGTGATCCCTGCTGCTAGAATGAGCTGTGGCAGTGGTTGTCAATAAATCTAGACGTGAGGAGCTGACTTTGGCTCTGTGCAGGAAGAAGGCGTGTGTGCTGTGGCAACTCTGGTCTTGAAATATGAAATGAGCTGGCCATATGAATTTGTGAAGTCCAACCGCCTCCAGTGAGGGCGTCAACAGAGCTCCAGCTGATGACATCTGGCGTCCAGCTAGAGACATACAGTCAATTGGTTTTAAGCCTTCATATTGCTAATGTTAACCTTGAGTTCAGGAATTTCATTGTGTATTTATACTATCATGATTTTTATAGAAAGAATTAATTCAGAGTGACCTAATTGGTCAAATCTGGCTGCAATACCTTTCAGGTTTAGCCGCTGCAGGAAAGGTACTTGAATGCATCATAAACTGCTTATGGACTAAACTTGAAGTAATTATTTCTCAACTAGGGATGTAATGATTACCGGTGTAATGGTAAACCACGATAAAAATGTTGACGATAACAATTAGGGCTGCAACTAACAATTATTTTATCAATTAATCTGTTAAAAAAAACAAAGCATTCATTTCAAACCCTTTATTTAAAAAGAGAACTGACAGTACACATTCACCGTTCAAAGAATCTTCAGAAAGTGCACAAACAAGTTGCTCCTTGAACATCCTTGAGCTGTTAATGCAATTATATATATATATATATATATATATATATATATGGCATGCTTAATTGACTAATCATGTTTTGGAAATTTATTTTAATACCATCCAATTAAAATGAATAACGTGTAAATAAATAAATGTTCTTATTTAAAATTCATACATACCCATGTTAAATTCATATTTTATTATTTTAATTCAGATGCATCCTGATAAACTTTAGAATTAAAATAGCCCCACATCATCACATACTCTTCACCATGCTTAGAGATAGGCATGGTTTTATTTCAGTTAGACTAATACCTGGTTTGATTTGCATTGAGAGATGATTTTATAGAAAGTATCCCATGCCTATCTCTAAGCAAAGGCCAAGTCAGGATGCTCCTGAATGAAATAACATCCTATGATGCTGTTAAATATTTATTTATTTATATATTATTATATATATATATTTATATAAAATATTTATATATATATATATATATATATATATATATATATATATATATATATATATATATATATATATATATATATATATATATATATATATATATATATATATATATATATATATATATATAATTAAAAAAGGCGTCGTCATCGGAGGCCACATGTCAGTGATGAGCATGTTGAGAATACTATCCGTCAAGACAGCAGCTTGCTGTATACGATGCATTTCCCATCGAGAAACTTCTTACGGTTTGCTGGTTTTTTTTCTGGAATAAAAAATATAGTATGTGTTTTAGCACAATTTACATCAACTCAATACATACTTACGTACATACTTGTTGTTTTAGTTAGTCAGTAAGGTAAGTAACCCAAAGAGCAGATACAGACAAGACACACACACAAAGTCACTTGAAGCTTATTCATTAAGTTATTACCATCATTGTAGTGTAAGTTAAGTTAATTCTTAGACCACATTTAAACACATCTTAAGATGACCAAGTGCTATAAAAGAACTTTAAAATGAAATTTAAAAAGTACAACATACAAATATATTTGTCAACAATAACTGATATGGGTCAAAGCACAGAATAAATACATGACAACAGATTGAAAAATGAATGGGCCAAAAAGGCGAGTGAATAAAAACGTGTCTTTAGTCTTGCAAACCAAACCACCCCTGCTTTGCTACTGTTATTAACAGTAGTTACATTAATAGTCAGGTTACACAATGAATGGATAATGAAATTCGTTGCCAACTTTTAATAATCACATGTTAGCGATTTGTTGTTTCAGCCCTAATAACAATTGCCATTTTCATTTAAAATATTATTATCCCACGGTGTGGAAATTGTTCATTTGTACAGTTTTATATTTTAATGATGAAGAAAACAATATAATAAATGATATTTCTTTGATTTGTTTACATATTGTTCTTTATGTCTTAGCTTGAATATTTGGATTTGTATAATTTAAACCTGCACTACCGGAAATGTTCCTGACAAATAAGCTGTTCACATGCTGAACCCTTACAACACTGTTACACTTTTTGAAACTATTTCAGCTTTTGTCAGTGCTTTCTGAACATATTGTATACACTTTTAAAAATACCTCAATAATACAGAAAACCATGATAATTTTGGACTGTGGACCGTGAGGTCAAATATTCATACCGTTACATCCCTATATTTCAACACTTTGCCCTTTGTTTGTAGTGACCAGAACACTTGAATACTTTATATCTATATCTGAACCGCTTTATATCTGGACTGCTCTTAACCTGGACTTATCTTTAATTTCCTCTGTACATCAGGTCTACCAGAACACTTGTATGTACCTGAACACTCATATATCAGGATTGCTTTTATCTTTTAAAAGACTTAGCTTTTGTTTTGCTCTATTGGTATTCTATTCTTATTAATCACTTTGCTCTTTGAACACTAATATGTTTGACTGTGTCTTGAAGTTATTTATCTTAAGCACCTAAGATAAATAACTTCAAGATACCTACCTACCTACCTACTTATCCATCCACTAGTCTTTCTGCTTATTCATGCTTATCTTTAGCTGTGTTCATGTACCTGTGGTCATTGTATTATTGTATCTGGCTGCTATGATGATTTATTTTCCCTCCAGGGATTAATAAAGTCCTCTATCCATCCATCTTGCATTCCTTCGTTTCTTCCCGTGGGAAGACATGTAGACATGTACATGGTTGAGACATTTCTAAGAAAATTAAAGAGAGTTATGAATTCAGTGTGCCGGCACACTCTGAATAGAAAAATAGAAGTAGAACCAAATAAATTCAGAATTGAATAAATGTCGGTAAGGACACTTAAGCAAGCCTTAATACTTTTCGTCACACAGCACTGACTGAATAGCAGTGTCTAGTATTAGCTATCTGTGCTGTTTTATAATTGAAATTTTTAATTTCATGTTTTTTTTAGTTCAATTATCTCAATATAATTAATCCAATGGTTTCATTTCATACCACAGGCTATGGCACAGTTATGTTTTATTTTTATTTTGCATTGATAATTAATTAATATGGTGTAGTTTCACCAATTACATTACCTTACAATTCAGTTCATCTTAACATAAAATCAACAAAAACTAAAAGCAGCAGACTAGTCAAGGAAATGCTTTTCTCATGCAAAATAACATCCTGATTCTGTTTTGTGGCATACTCCTTAAATTAAACTCTTCTTGACCGTAAGTTGTGTTTATGCTGAATACTTTCAGTGTACCCTGTGTTGAATAAGTTTGTCTGTTTGTTTCTCTCACAGAAACGAGCCAAAGGCCAAGTGCTCTTTGATAAAATATGTGACCATCTCAATCTACTGGAGAGGGATTACTTTGGCATCACATGCAGAGATGTAGAGAATCAGAAGGTAAAAGGAAATCTATGATATGATAATAATTTGTTTTTATGAAGTTAACTGACTATATGAATTATATATTAAAAGCAGGTTTATGAAAGAGTCAAATATGCCAAATGACATTCAATAACACCAAAGTTTTTCAAAAGTCTGTTTTAAAAAAAGGAAGTCAATTAGAAGAAAATTTGGTTGTTAGTAATATGATGATAAATGCTTTTTGTCTGTGGTTGTCTGTTTCAGAATTGGCTAGACCCTTCCAAGGAGCTAAAGAAGCAGATCAGGAGTAAGTCTAGTAATATAATAAAGCCCCTAAAGTGTTTTGTCTTGAAAAGCAGAGGTAATTTAATGTTCTCTCCTTGCCTCAGCTGGTCCCTGGAACTTTGCTTTCAACGTCAAGTTTTACCCTCCAGACCCCTCGCAGCTGACTGAGGATATCACAAGGTGAGTAAGCAGCTACAGTAATTTAGAAGAATGACGTGATCTCTGGCTAACATTTAATGTTCAAAATTGTATTGCTGTTCCTCAGTGCTTATTATATGTGGACTTTGAATTTATTATTATTACCTTAATAATAAAGATGTCGTTCAATAAGGGAAAAATAACGGATCTTGCCAGTAAATTAAAATTTAAAGTAAATTAAAAATGCTTATAAAGACAATTCAGACATTGGATTTGATAACAAAAACACAATAACTTGACATGTTTTTTTTCCATCTCTTCGTCCTCTTTTAGGTACTACCTGTGTCTGCAGCTCAGGGATGACGTGGTTTCGGGCCGCCTGCCCTGCTCCTTTGCCACCCACACGGTGCTGGGCTCCTACACAGTGCAATCTGAACTAGGAGACTACGACCCTGAAGAATTAGGCAGCGACTACATCAGCGAACTACGCTTCGCACCCAATCAAACCAAAGAGCTAGAGGAGAAGGTCATGGAACTTCACAAGACCTACAAGTTAGTTTCAGCGTCATTTCCTAAACATCTTTTAGTACTAAGCTTGAGCTGACCAGCACAACTTTTAATACGGTCATGGACCTGCCAAGAATGTACAGTTGGGTTATACAAAGATCTTCCACTGGGAAAATAATGAATAATAGATGGAAAACATACTGGTGTGAGAATGGTAATAGTAAAAAGTAATTCATGTGAGCATATCAACACAGAGCTTCTCTCATCTGGATGTTAGTGACTGAGTGAATATTTACAGCCTGGAATAATTATCTGTTCTGAAAGGCAGCATGTCTCCAGACATTAGATTTGTGTTTTCCTATAAATGGATATAGTTATACCTCTGTCTGAGCCCTTCATTTGCCCTCTATAACAATGATTTGTGTGTAATTTGATGCAGACCTGTGTAGCCTACTGGATGGAGTAAGACAATGACAGGGCAAGGATTATGGTCTCTATGCTAAAAGTGGATGTGCTTTTGGTACTCTGTTAAAAGCCCCTATTAAAAACCACAATTTTCCAAAAGCTTTTATGGAATAAAACTGAATCATCCTTGTTTTAGATCTTATTGGACTCTGCCTCTTAAGTGTTTCATATTCACATTGGTCAGAAATCATCAAAACTCTCTTTGCTGTTCTTGTTTGATCTCATCTGTTATGTTCTGTTCTATCAGGGGAATGACACCAGCCGAAGCAGAGATGCACTTCCTGGAAAATGCCAAGAAGCTGTCCATGTATGGTGTAGACCTCCACCACGCTAAGGTAATAGGTCACTGCAAACTTTGTCTCTCACAAGTCAAACTAAATATTCAGTGAAAATTAATTAAGATTTGACACAGTTTATCACAGCTGGAGATGTCAAGTTTCTCATTTCTACTTTTAATATCAGGGTGAAAAATTATACATTTTGAAGTTGTTAATTTATTTTCACAAGTTAACATGGGAAATGATTTAGTAGTTCATTAAAATAAACTACAATGTCCCTGATATCTCCAAGATGCATTAAGGAACATAAATGAAATTTATATAATTTTCAAATGTAATTGTCTTTAAGAGAAAAGTTCAACATTTTGGGAATTATGGCTATTCTCTTTATTGCCGGGAATTGGATATAAAGATTCATAACCACTCTCATGTTTGTACGCAAATTATTAAAGCTACAGTCAAAAGTCTGTTAGCTTAGCTTAGCACAAAGACCAAAAACAAGGAAACTGCTCTGATGTAATCCACCTGCCAGCAACTCTATGGCTCACTAATTAACATATCTTACTTGTTTAATCTGTACAAAACCAGTGTAAAAACAATACATTGTGATTTTACAGCGCTTTAAAGGTGTTTTTTTTTTTTTTAAATCTTTGGATACATCTAGGGTAGCTGTTTCATCTTGCTTCTAGTCTTGCAATGCCAGACCTTCCTGCACAGCGCTGCTGAGGAGGGTTTGGCTAGTCCACACAGCATTCTGGGATGCGAGAAAAATGCTCTGGTTTATTGACATTTCTTTAAAACAGTCACAATCGCCCTGGGTGACGCTGAGCGCCAAACAGAGCAACGGTGTCTCTGCAAAATAGCCTCGGAAAGGAATTCTTTTAGGTGGAACGTGTATGTTCAAAGGTTGTTTTATTCCTGCAAAAGTCTCTGATCGGACAGTTCAGTCTAGCTAGCTATCTCGATTTAACCTGCAGAGATCTGAGGAGCAGTTAACCATAGTCCTCATAAAGCAGCCAGAGTTTAGAATGCCAACACACAAAAACGCGGAAGGGTAACCGACATCTGGCGGAAAAGAGGGACAATTTCTGGCCGCACCTGAACAATCCCGGAGGTGAAACATCGTCGATATAGACTACATTGCTTCTAGTCTTTATGCTAAGCTAACCAACTGCTGGCTGTAGCTTCATATTTACAAATACGAAAGTGGTATCCTCCTTCAAATCTCACTTTCAGCAAGGAGGTAAATAAGCTAAGTCATTTCCCAAAATGTATTTGTTCTTTTAAGTAGTAGTACAGTGAATCGGTGTACCAGAATGTCACTCATGATATAAGTATTAGTGGGTGTTTCCAAGATGCATTACAAAGTATGCGAATGATTAAACATAAATCTTTGTTTTATTTTTATGCTAGGTGAGACTAACACATTCCACTCATGCAGTCAACAGTGACGCTTGCCACCACAACACCGCTGCTTAAAAAACATCACAGCTGCCACAGTAATGCCTCAGTTAAACATGCCACTGCTGTTTTGCTGATTGACTGACATGTATCTGCTGCCTCTGTGGATTTGGGGAGGGCTGAAGTGTAGAGTGGTGGTGGGGTCTGGAGCCCAGCTTGACTTGAAGGATTTTCTTGCCATGTCTAATCCGTGAGCCAGATGGGATCAAACACGTAGTTAGAACACAGGCAGTGAAGAAAGAGCTGGATTACAACTGCAGGACTGCTGTCATCATAAAATAAAATTAAAGCCATCAGTCTTGATATGAATCAGTCATCAATAGCGCTTTTAAAGTCAAAATGGTTGTAGATGTGAGCGATGGAGAGGATATTGCCTTCATAGAATGGAGGAGATGACAGAGATGAGGAAGCGCCCTTGATCAAATTGAGTAGACATCAACGCTCAGTGTTGGATGTGTGAGTCAGTTTTGATACACAAGGAAAATATGTACATATCAGACCAGCATCCCTCTTTTGTCTTTTCTCCTCTCTCATTAAATGCAAAGTTGGTAGGGAGTCTCTATGAATGCTTGGCTCCAGCTGAGGGAGAGGTAAGAGGCTGCATCTCGTGTGTGTGTGTGTGTGTGTGTGTGTGTGTGTGTGTGTGTGTGTGTGTGTGTGTGTGTGTGTGTGTGTGTGTGTGTGTGTGTGTGTGTGTGTGTGTGTGTGTGTGTGTGTGTGTGTGTGTGTGTGTGTGTGTGTGTGTGTGTGTGTGTGTGTGTGTGTGTGTGTGTGTGTGTGTGTGTGTGTGTGTGTGTGTGTGTGTGTGTGTGTGTGCATGGTTACATACAAAGTTGTCATTTCAACATCCCATTAAGATTGATTGTTCCTGCTTTGGACCAGCGCTTCCCTCTCAAAACATTATCATTGGTTTCACCTGCTCATCTCATGCTTTGTGCAGTGAAGAGCATTATTCGTGCTTCAACCACCATTTCCCAAGACTTCACTGTTTATGTGGCCGGTGCCCCTTGAGTCTTTATTTAGCGTCACTACAGCCTGCATAGAGAAGATAACAGTACCATATGCCTGATTCCATTCTCCACCTGCCTGTTTTAACCTGTTTTGTTTTTTTTATCTCAAATTTGGCTCTGTTAAATTCTACTTTACCCTGCCATGCACTAGCTCCTGGGTCTCCTCTATATCCTGTAGAGTTAAGAGAAGAGCAATATTGTGGTCAGTGGCTTCTTCCTTGAGATTGTCAAGGATCCTTGTGTTACCAAAGTGACACATGTGAAAGAATGTCATCAAAGTTGCGTTTTATTTTTTGCCTGTTTTGTAATGTCTTGGTGTGTGTTGTTTCCAGGACTCTGAGGGCGTGGAGATCATGTTGGGAGTTTGTTCAAGTGGCCTGCTCATCTACAGAGACAGGTTGCGGATCAACAGGTTCGCTTGGCCCAAAATCCTTAAAATCTCCTACAAAAGGAACAACTTCTACATCAAAATCCGGCCCGGCGAGGTAACAACAATAACAGTTATAGATATTTAAATATACTTATAGGTGTGTCCAGAGCTGATCTGCTGGGTCTGTATCAAGGGTAAAAGGTATTTTTTTGATCTGCTCCAAAGCCTTATCCATCTCTGATTCTTTGTTAGGTGTAACCAATTTGGATACCGTCAAATTGGCCTTGATTTCAGCAACATTTTACAGGTGCATTAAACTTCTAAAGTGCTGCTGTTTGTTGCTCGTGGCTTCTGAAGTTCTGAACTTTCTGAAGAAGAAGAGATGCTGTCCTGCTTCTGCGTTTGCTGACCCAACAGATCCACACTGATATCCCTCTCTTTACTTATATTCTATAAAGCAAATCCTCTGATGCTGTATATCTTATATAAACTGGCTTTGCTAAGTGGGCAATTGACATAGGAAAATATCTGTGGCAAAAATAATGGGACTGGGATATCACTATTTATCTAATGTTCACATTAAAGCAGTTCAATTTTGTTGTAAACAAAACATACATTAATTAAAAAAGGATACAAAATAAGTGAACAAACAAGTTCAAAGTTGCCTGTATAGTTAGTCTGACCACAGTGTGTTCTCCCTCTTGCAGTTTGAGCAGTTTGAAAGCACAATTGGTTTTAAGCTTCCAAATCATCGTGCTGCCAAACGGCTCTGGAAGGTCTGTGTTGAGCACCATACCTTCTTCAGGTAAGAAACAAGATATTTGAAAATAAACAACAAAAAAACTTGTCAGCAAAATCTCATATTTCTCTAACTGAGATGGCATGTGTCATGTGCTGTTCTGGTTTATGGTCACTGATTTAAAAACATTCAGCCAATACTCTTTTGCAGTCCTGTAAACATGAGTTTATTGATAATCACCATAGATGATTTCTTTGTAGTGAAATAATAACAGTGCTCAGGCTGTTAGTAGCTGTTGGCATTTGGACAACATGTGAAGCTGCTTTGTGCTGCTTTAAGCAAAGAAATGTCTCTTGGGTTCTTTTGAGTAGTGAGCCAAGACTTAGGGCCCTCTGAAAACTATCCAAATGAGTAGAAATTCTAATGTTTAATAGAGCATAGTGTAAATCTGTGTGGTTCTGTTTTGATTAATGTGCGTATTTGTAACTAATGGCAGGCTCGTATCCCCCGATGCACCGCCGAAGAAGTTCCTGACCCTCGGCTCCAAGTTTCGCTACAGCGGCAGAACGCAAGCTCAGACCCGCAGGGCCAGCTCTCAGATCATCAGACCTGCTCCCTTCTTCGAACGCTTCTCTAGCAAGCGCTACAACATGTCCCGCAGCTTAGATGGAGGTGAGGAGCAGTTCAGAGTTTTGACAAAGTGCCAAGTTGAAGTGACGTTAACCAAGGACTAGGGATAACTGAAATTTTGCCCTAACCACGGACGATATCTATGGTGTCTTGATTCCTGCATTGTTGCCCTGTGATGACAAATTGTGTGTGTGCATGCGCGCATTCTTATCCAGCATTAAATCGCCTTAATTGGGCGATATGGGCACATCTGTGGACCAAAGCAGTAAACTCCCCAGGGGTAGTTCACAACGTGCTACTCTTTGCTTTTGAAATCTTGCAGAGATATCATATGACCAACTGAGGGGCTGTCATTCACGCTCTCTGTCTGTGTAGCCCACATTGTAAGTTCCCCCATTTAAATGTTATAGATGATTTTTAAATAGCCTATAAAAAACAAACTGGATATAGTTGATGATGATAATATTTTAGTTTATTAGCTATGTTAAATAATGTTCGAAAATTAGGTATACTTTAGGCCTCTCTTTTTCTCTCTGTCTCTCTCAATTTTCAATTTCATGTTACTTTATTGGCATGAAAAAAATATATCTGTGTTGCCAAAGCATAAGAAAAAACATACACATAAACAACAGCAAGGAGTAAATACATCTGATATAATAATAAAGTAAACAGGATACTTATGATATAATTGTAGATACTAAACAAATTATTTGCGTGTCCCTCAAAGGGTACTTTGATACAATAAAAAGAAAGAATAGAAAAATAAAAATTATAATATATAAAATTCTCTATTTATTTAGCCTTGTATTGTGGCAGGAGAAGACATATTTAGCTGCTAGCCATGCCGTGCTTTTATGTTCCACTAATAAGAAAGGAATATTCTGTCCTCAGTGTAGGTAGTGAAGCCTGGTATATGTTTTTCAAATTTTTGGAAATATTTGGTTCTTAAGTCTTCATATTTGGGACATGTACATAGGAAATGTAATTCTGTTTCAATACATGTTTACATGTGTACATTGTCTCTCTCTTTCTCCAAAACGTGAATTAAGACAGTCATCTTAATTCTTTGGATAACTTTTTTATTCCCTGATTTATAATCGTGAAATTCAAATCTCATATCATGAAATTCCTACCATGGACTTGTGTTTATTTATCCAGTTTATTTTGATCAGGGATATTTTTAGAAGGTCCTTTTGTGTTAGCTGCACACATTTTCGGATGTTCCTAATTTTAGATGATTGTTTATCATGTTTTTTCTAAACTTGCCTTGCACCTGAAAACCTGCAAAGATTAAATGTCTGGCACACTTCTGCAGTCAGTGAGAAAGTTTTACAAAAATTATAACAAAAATGTGCAGAAACAAATTAAACCTTTTATTCCCCTGCTCATATTTTTGGAATTAAAAACAGACTGTTGGTGTCCAATAAACGTCACTGATTCCAGCCCGTAACGTCTATCTTTGTCCTTCAGCACCAATTATGGAGAACCATGAGACTCTCATGAAGAACAGTGCCGCTGATGGGGCAGCCAAAGTCATCGCAAAGGGAGACATCATCACCACGGTAACGACAGAGAAGAAGGCAGAGGAAGAAAAGGCGGAGCAGGAGGATGCTCAAATGGATGCTGTAGAGACGCCAGAACCCATGGCCGCAACGCCGCTCAGACAAGACGTGAAGGTAAACCGCTGTCTACCAGATGTGCAGTCAGAGCTGCATTTAATGTGGATAAAGGAATTTTCTACGTAGATGTTTGAGTTGTCTTTGTATTTGGTTTAAAGAGTGATGATGAATGAATGTATACAGATATACCCAGAGTTGTCAAAGAAACCTATGTTTCTTAGAAGCTGCTGAAATTTTGTCTTTAGTCCTTTTTCGAGATTTTAGTTTAGTTTTCTCTTTTAGTAGACTTATTAATGGCTGATGAGAATTTCCCAGTTGATTTCACTTTAACCCACTTCAGAAGACTAGGCCTAAGTGCTTCTTTTCATCTTGTGTGCGCTTTACTAATCCGCTTTTCTTTTCTTGTTCTTCCTTTGACCCTACACTATACTTGTGTTTGTGTGTGTGCTCATGCGTATTTGCCCCTTTCCCAATCGCTCATCTTCATTTACACCCACACACACACCCTCATCTCTTCGTTGACATTTCCCTACATCAGTGCCCCCCTCATGTATACACAACCGACCCCCTCCGCTCTGAGCTCTCACTCCCCTCATCTCCTGTGTCATCAACCAAAGTACGGCGGAGGCGCAGGGAGAACGCGCGTAAACGGGCCTCGTCAGTCAGTCCAGCCAAAAGCAGCGCTGGGTGCCGCCGCAGGCAAGCCCTCGCCGACCGCAAAGCCGCCCTGCTGGACGAGCAGGTGCTGCTGCTCTCGGCCCGCAAGCTGAGGCTGGAGCAGGGCAAGAGCCGCGGCGGCACACTCTTCTCCTTCTCCCTGCACCTGCCCGACCTGTCCGCCTACCTGGACGAGGACGGCTACATCACCTTCCCCGATCTGTCAGAGATGCGCTTCCTCCCCCTGTGCGCGCAGAACTTCTTGCCCATTAAGTCACCTTCTCTCATCCCATGCTTTCTCTTTATCTTCTTCTTCCTGCTCTCCACCTCCTTCTCCGTCCCCTACGCCCTCACCCTCTCCTTCCCCCTGGCGCTGTGCCTCTGCTACCTGGAGCCCAAGGCAGCCTCCCTGACCGCCTCCTTAGCCCAGGGCTACCATGACCATGACAGTTCAGAGGAAGAGGAGGTGTGTGCGTACGTCTGTTTGTTCCAGTACCAGCCTCTGGCTTAGATTGACAGCTCATTATAACAGTTAATCCCTTTATCCTGTCCTGTATCTCGCTCTGCTGTTTCACCAGTACAGAGCCGACCTGGAGACTGTGTCTGTCCCAGTGTCTGTCAGTTCTCCTACTTTCAGAACCTCATCTCTGCCCGGTTACACCCTCATCCTGTAGAACTACATCCTCATCAGCTTCACAAAGAGATGAACCTGCAAGTCTCCCCATTTCATATTTGATTGGCTTGCATGTACTCTACCTAAATGAGAGGGTTAGACACAAATATTGGGGACTTTTTCTCGCATCACCCTGAAATTTGACTTCTCAACACATTTGTCAATAAGCGCTATGCAGCATCACTAACAAATCACCGTTAAGTAGTATCACTGTCATGCAGCAATATAAACAATATTTTAAAGGGGAACAATGCAAACAATGCAAAGACTTTTTTTTCGAGTTGAATGGTGGTCATCTCGCTTCCTCCTAGAACCTGTGACATTTTGGCGAGTTGCCGGACTCAGCGTTAGGAAGTATCTTGTGATATCAGGTCTTGTGATGTAACAAATTGCTTCACTGCACTGTACACTTAACGCCCATTCAGGAACCGGCTAACAAGATAGCAATGGAGTTTTTCACACTATTTTCATGGCTGAGCCAGCAAAAAAGAAGCAGATAGCTAAGAAATCATTGTTGCAGGAACAGAGAAAGATGAAACGGTGGACTAACTGAGTGAGGAGTCAGACAAAAGTAAACATAGGAGCTGCCAAATATCTATTCTGAAGCTGTAGAGGGAGCGCTGTAGAGAAACCTGCGAGCAAAATGTGAGAAAACAGCAAAGAAATGCATAGACTTAGCCTTAATATTTGACCTAGCGTGTTTATTAGAGATAAGGATTTGAAGAACTTTGTCATTTAGTCACTAATCCTTCACCAACCCTCATATTTAAGGACATAGCTTTGTGCCTAACCCATCTCAGTCTTCTCATTTACATTCATGGCTTCACAGTATAGAAAACGACTGCGACGAGATCAACACCAGCTGCATGGAAACACTTCCATATTTATCTACGTATGCACTCAGTCTCTCTGCATTGATATTGGAGTCAGGTAAAGCAGCACAAATTAAAATGAATGATTTTAAATTAAACTTTTTCTAAAAAGGACTAAGAGCAGCTTACTGTAGAGTGCCAAGATGTTTCCCTCTCAGACAACACCCTTTTGAATCACAGATGTAATTACTGTAATGCATGCTGTGTTGCAGAGAGACTGTGACAGTTAAATGCATCCAGATCACCCCTAGTGTCAACATGCATGGAGAAGAGGGGGAGGGCCTGAAAGTCAGGTTACTGTTCGTCAAATCAAATTTTTATTATCCAGTGGACTATTTTTGACCAGCAACAACACGGAGAATGTTTTACCTACCTATATACCAGGATTTAGCCATGTCCAAATCCAAAGCAATTTTAACATTACGCTTAAATGTCAAAGTGACTGACCAAAGGTTTCAACTTCCTCTGAGTCTGTTTTGCTTGCTTACTTTTCATTTGCTTTTTTCTTTCTGTTTTTTTTCCCCCTAACTTTATCTGCAACGTTGTCTGTTAACAGAAACAACCAGTACATTTCCATGTGTTCCATTTGTGGTTGTGAAGAATCTCTGTTGACGATAAATGCATTTTTAAGGGTTTACAAGTTGGGTTCTTGTTTTCTTGCTTGCCACTCGGAATGGTTTTGGTCCGTTTGTGAAAGCAGACTGACAGCGAACAAACAGACTTTGCCTTTGACGGAGAGATGACCGCCACAGAGGTTTGTACATCAAAGGAAGATGTCATATTTAAGGCATGCAAAAAAAAACATACCGATGGAGACCCAGAGAAATAAAGCGATGCTGAATCATAGCTGTAATGCCCATTGAAATATTTAGGAGACATTTCTGCACACAATGCATGCTTGCATCTCATTATGCCCATTTACTTGATTAGTTTTCTCCTTTTATAATGTATACACACTTCATGTGTGTGTTGGCATGTCTTTTCTACAGAGTACCTTTTTTAATGGAGAGCCAACGTCATGGCGTCACATCTGGGCTCTTTCACTTCGGCTGTCTGTATACAGTAGAATAGACCGTTCACTAAACCTCGCCCCCTTAGTTAACTTTGCAACACCTTTTACTCGCTTTTACAGCATTTTGTAAAATGGGTCTTAAATATGCAGTTGATGGCTACATACATAATGTCATGCTAAAGGACTGAGCCTAAAGCTGCATGTCGCAGGCAAACGGTCAGCATCCTTATGAGTAATAAATGGAAAACTGTCAAATCATTTCATTCTAGCGTAAACTGACCTGTTTATCCACTTTTCACAGCTTTTAAAGAGCTGCTAACGTTAAACTAAACTGATAAAAACAAGAACTGGCATACACACAGTACAGAAATAGTACATGGTGACTGAACTAGTTTAACAGGTCTTCTTTTTTTTAATAACTTGTCACCCCAGAAACTAATGTAGTCCAGTTACTGGTGTGCTCCAGGGCTTGGGTGGGAATCTAATTAAGTGCACATCCCAACGATTGCAGCACATGTTATAGGAAACAAACACATTGTTTAATCCATTCCTTACATGTTTGCGTTTCTTGTAACTCTGTGCACACATCTTCAACCTGTGGAGAAATTCAAAGCTTGACAGGCATCATGCCTGCCTAGTTACGCAGCCTTAGCAGTCTAGTTGCTAAGGCTATTATTGGACCAATGCTGTGTGGGGCAGGGGTTTAGTGAATGCTTTATTTCTGTCACAGTATAATTTATTTTTTTAATTCAGCCACCATCCTTACTCTTATTGTTGCTCATTTTCTCTTTCTCTGCTAACCCTTGTGTGTCTCTTCTTCTTTAACAACGATTTCTTCCTTGTCTCACACTCTACCCTCCCCTTTTGCTCGCCGTTAGTCGGACGCAGATGAGGACTCTGAGATGCGGACTCAGGTACACTGGGCTCACTTCATGGCCCAGCTCAGTGCATCACACCACCCCCTCCACCAGATGCACTGAGCCACTCAGACATCAGTCACTTTGTGTTGTCTCTCCACCTTGCCTGCTGCAGCTTCTGCTGACATGCTCACTGTACGACCAACCATTTGCTCTTGCCTGAATTCACTTCATAGACTGCTTCTGCAAAGCTGTCGCTGCTTCTAAACACTCCATTCTAGCTCATTTTCATGTGCTGTTGTGTAAATGGTGAAGTCATATTTATTTTGCTCTTGCTGTACCCAAGAGTCAGATTTCAGTTTTTTAATCCATGGCTTTTACAGTGAGTGGACTTATGCCATGTCATTTATAGCCATACCGTAGAACACAAAGCTCCCAGTATCTCATAACGCGTCTATATTTAACACTACACAGCTCCTTTAACAACAATTCCTCTTCCTCTTTTTTTCTTTACAGTATAGTTTCATAAGACGAGTAAAAGGGGAAAACGTTTTTATCAAGCATAGTAATCTGATGCTAGAGGTTGGTAAGAAAACCATGCATGATTGAAATATGCATGCAGGTACCTTTTTTGTATGAAAAATCCTAACTGATAACAAATAACTCTTAACCTACCAGTAGCTTAGATTCTGTTTTCTTGCGTGCCTGTGTGAATTGGAGTCATTACATTTTTATTAACAGATTTTTTTTGCTGTGAACATCCAAATTATTTTTTTAGTGAGAAATAAATTAGTGATAGTAGAGGTCCTAACTTCTTACGAGATTTGGGAGTGTTGTGCTTAACGAAATCTGTGAAACTAAATCTGTGAATCTATGCATGAAATCATTTATTTTCAATTAAGCTGGTCCTAAATGCTGTCTTAGCATTTAAGTACACGCTGCCAGTCTCTTAGTTAACAGCTGCCATGTGAGTGGACAATTTGTCGTTGTGTTGTTGTTTCTGCGAGCTGTTGCACAGGTAGCCTGCACAGCCTCCTAAGCAGGCCTGTAAACAATACAAACAATGTAAATAATGTAAACAATGCAGTTGATTAAAGTCTGCATTGGTATATTCAGACCTTTTCAGAACTGCATTTTTATTTACATATAACGTTTTTTGTGGTAATTTATTGGATATGCAAGCTACCGTTGCGTACATAAAGCATGGCCGTCGTTCCCTCCGCGCTGCTCCTGGCCTCATCTCCTTGTATCATGATTGACCGGCTACTGCAGGACACCTCGCCTCCGGAAGAGATGGTCAAGCACCAGACCAACATCAGCGAACTGAAGCGCTCCTTCCTGGAGACGGGCGACAGCGCGCCGGGCCTGACCGAATGGGAGAAGAGACTGTCCTCGTCCCCTGCGCGCTCACCCAGAGCCGATGAAGCACCAATGATAGTGCCGCTGGAGCCGCAGGATGTAAGCTGCAGTCCTCAGCAGACTGAATGACAGCATGTGTGTGAAGCATGACATCATCGAGGAGATTGTTGCACAAACAAAGACATCAATCTCAAGAGTGTTTGCGAAATGGGTCATAGTGCAGTAGATTCAATAATCATATCAGGGCTAGAGCCATAATTTCTATATCAAAGTGAGTCTGGTGCAATACATTTTATGTTCCAAATAGCTCTAGTGCATATTAAAGAAGCCCTTTTGATAGACTAAGTGTATCTATCTCAAAGTAAGTGTGCAAATAAATGTGTCTCTCTTTGTTGCTCTTACCTTGTCTTTACTATATCATCAGCTGATTAACATTTCATTTTGTATCAGTATTGGATGGTGCAATCATTTATCAGTTATAAGATTGTTGTGCTCAGTGACATTGTGTGCTTGAGTTAGGAGCAGTTTTATCAGTTTCTCCTTTACTCTGAACATAGTCAGATGAGCTCCCGCAGGACAAATGAGCATCACTAATTAAAGTCTCTGAAGACTAATCACTCACATCAAACGTGCCTGACTGACTAAAATGAAAAGAAGCCGATTCACTGGAAGTGCTTTGGGATGTGGATCATGTCCATTTGAACATATCCTTTCATTTGTTTCGATCTGTGAGTGTGGCCTTTTTTATTTATTTATGTATTTGTTTCCTTCTTTAGACTCAAGATGAGCAGCTTGCAGGAGAAGAGACTAAAGAGGAGATGGAACCTAAAGCCATGGAGGTAAACTCCTTCCACTTTGTTTTCACATATAAAAGCCCTTGTGTCTGTGAGTGTGGTGTTGTTTTCCCCTTTGTTTCTACCCAGCTGTATACATCTAGACACTGGCACAGTTCTTTTGTATTTTAGCTCTTACTTCTTCACATGTAAAGTCTCCACTTTATTTTCTTTATCTAACCTTTTTATTATCTCTTTACATTTTAATTGAAGCTTGAAATTTCCTTTTGTTGAAAAGAATTAACAGATGTTTGTGAATATAATTTGCAGCTTTTTAAATCGGTAGTTGATAAATTATTCAAAAGAGGAAATTAATTTAGTCATGGGGGGACAAAAATAAAGAGAAAATAAATGCAAATTACTCTTCACTTATATTCATAGTTCTATAAGAGATAATACAACCATATACTGTATGTGCATAGAAACTACCTTAAATGCTACATCTAAACAGTGCATCTTTGTCCAAGTATATATGGCGCTTAGTCTGTGTATGTGTCATTTCTAGATAAACAGTCTCTTGAGCTTATTCTCGTGGTCTGGGCTTTGTAATGCTCTCTGTCTATTAACTTGAACAAGCCATTGCCAATAAGCCAAGTGTCTCCCCAGGCAGCAGGATATCTGGTCAAATACGTGGTGGATAGTATTGCAACAGATTTGGCCACCTCCTCGGGGCCACACGGGATTAGTCTGTCAACCACTATGGACGACGACGTCTTCATGGACGGGACACTCAGGGAGGTGGGCGAGAAAACCCCCGACTCCCAAGAGGAGGTGTCGGAGAGGGCAGAGATGAAGGTCAGCCCTGGAGCCGTCAGACAGGAAGTGTCCCAGGCCATCAGTGACAAGAAAGGGACGCTCATTATCTTGAAGGAGGCGGAGGATAAAGTAGACACCGAGGGCAAAGAGAAGAGTACTGCGGATGAAGAAGAGGCGCCTGTTGTCCCTGGAGAGGCTGAAAATGGGGAGAATGAAATGCTGTCCTCTAAAGAGAAAGAATGTATCAAAGAAGACAAGTTTGTTGTTTTAGAAGCCAAAACCACAGTAGTCAAGACACAGAGTCCAACGATGGAGATAAAAACTGATGACATGACTCAGATTAAATGTTCTGGCTCGCCTAAAAAGGCCATGGCATCGTGGATATCTGAGGAGGTGAAGACCGACGCTTCAGAAGTCATCAGTTTGACGACAAAGGAAGTAAAAGAGATGAAGACTTTTGATGCCATGCAGCAGAAAGCAGAAATTGTCACCATTGTCGAAGAGGTCAAAACGGAGCAATCAAAGTCCAGCCTGACTCAGATTACAGTTTCTGAATCTTCAACTACATCCTTACCAGTGGTACTGTATGAAAACTAAAAGCAACAATCCGGTTTTGGCTGCCTCCCTCCATATCTCCACCACCACCACCCACAGCCTACCCCATTGCCTTTCCCCAGTAGCCGGTGTAACAACAGTGTAACCAAACGCTCTGCATGGCTAATGGTCCCTTAACTCTCACACTTGCCAAACCGCAGTTTTCTGTTGCAATCAAACCCGCTGCTTCTTTTTTGATACAACTGTTTTGGGTTTGTTTTTGAGTTTGTTGAGAGCTACAACAGCTCACCTTGCCTTAGCAGCTGGCTCCCGCAGCTGATAAGGAAAAAATGGGGGCTCTGACTTGCTCCTGTTTGTTTTCTACCGTTTTGCTCTGCTGCACCATTCCTTTCTTTCAGCTTTGTTATTAGTTCTCTGAAAACAGTGACTTCATAGCCCTGGCTCAGTGCCACCGCTGCAGCTTTCCCCACCTCATACTCCAAAATCCCCTTCTGCCTCCTTAACAAGTCAGGAAAAAAATTGTATGGGTCTACCTGAAAAGAGATTTTCAAAAGCAGATTAGTGGAAATTTGTTGCTGGTGGATTCAGTGATCCCAAAACCGGATTTCCGTTTTAAGGTTTTAGGTTCAGCGAGTTTAATGAGCTACAAAATGGTATTCCATACAATATTTACTTTTTCAACCTTTTATTTTTCCACCCCGTCTCCCTTTGCTCTTTATCTGGTGTTCACTGTGACTTCTGACTTTCCTCTCTTGTCCTTTCTCTTTTTCTTGTGTCTCTCCATTCCCCTGTCCTATCAGTCTACGCTGGGATGGGTTTCCTCCACTGAAAAGGTGACCACTCCTCTCTGGTCCTCACAAATAAAAAAATAAAAATAAAATAAGAAACTAAAATCACTGCAATGGTTTTTGCATAACTAAAACCTTAATTGTTTTACAAAAAAATGCCTAATGTTATAGTCTGACAATGTGTTACCCACATAACCTTTTTCCCTTTAGGTGTGATGTGAAGCCGACCTCTACTGAGTGGATATTATTTTGGTCATTGGTAAAGCAAAAACATAATTTAACTGTACAATTTATCATTCACAGGCATCAGCTGAACCAGTGGAGAAGGCGGTTGTTGCCACGGAGACAGAGGCAGCACCAGTGGAGTTGACCGGGCCAATGGTGAATATCCAAACCACAGAGGCTGCAAAGGCCGAGCCAGTGCACACTACAGCCGAGCACGCAGTCGGAACCGTGTCAGCAGATTATGTAGTTGTGTTAGAGGATATTAGTGGCAATACTTTAGGAAATCCACTAGCAACATCTGCTATTCCTGGCAATGCACCATCTTTAGAGCAATTTCAACAATGTGCATGTTTAGAGCTGGTAGTAGGAAAACAGCCAGTAGCAACATATTCAGGGTCAGATGATAGCCTGTCTGGCAGTAGCACTTCGCAGGGGTCTGCAGCGCTGACCTTAGCAGCAGAAAAAGGAAATGAGGAAATGATAGATGAGAAGGGAGAGGATGCGAGTATGAAGGGGGTGGCGTTGTCACAACACAAAAATGATGCTTTCAGATTGACTGTTGCTCCTGCCTACATCAGAGATTGTAAAAAGGAAGTGAAGCTGCTATCAACAGAGGAGGAACACAAGAAAGGGGAAGCAGCAGAGAGTTGTTTGCAGGCTTTGGAAGAGGATTTAGCCGATTGTAAAAACGCAAGTGAGAGAAAGCACACAGAAATAGATGGCAAGAGAGTCCAGTTCTCCAACGAAGTGCAGTATTTTGGGGAACAAGAGTTCCCCATAGAGTTAGAAAATGGTATTGAGGAGGTGGATGAAGAGATAGGTGAGTGTTCACATGGAGAGGGTGAAAGACAAAAGAACTTTTCGGACATCTTGAAACTTTTGCCCTCTGAAAAAGAGAAATGCTACTATGCACAGATGGACAGCTCAAACAAAGAAATGGAGAGAGCAGAGGAGGAAGAGACAGATGGAAAGATGGAAGAACTGGACCAGGAGTTTGATGAGGAAGAGCAGAATTTGAAACTGGCAGATGAATGTGATGACGAAAACGCTTCAGAAGATGTGGCATCGGAAGAAGTGATGGAAGAAGAATTTGACAAAGCTGAAGTTCTGGAAAAAGAAGCAATTGAGGAACAAGACCAGAAGTTTAGCCCACACCAAGTGACTCTGACTGAACCGACTACTTCAGACTTCCTGCTTGCCCCCCCGCCTTCAGCCGCGTCTCAGTCGGAGGTAACCCAACATCAGCTGCACTGGCCTCAGCCTTTGGCCCTGTAACCTCACCTCCTCCTTCCCCTCCTGCCGACACAATCTGTCACTAACAGTCAAGCAAAACTCCACCAAAAGCATGGATATGAGTCTAACGTCACAGTTTGTTGCTGAGTAGATCAAGGGGACCTTTTTAATATGATGTGGCACACACACTTGATCAGAACCTTGTGATTTGCATCCTGCAGTATTCACTCCATCACTAGACTCTAATGTGTGACTGCATGCTCATTTAGAGATTTAAGTCCTTCAATCACAGCCTTTGGCTTAGATTATTAGCATGCAGCATTTATTTGTGTCAATTGGATATTATGTACAACTGTGTGGAGCTATTTTAAGAACAAAGCCTGTTAACAGTGAACACCTACAGCAATTTGTTTCAGACATGACAGATAATTGAATTCAAACACAGATGGTTTGGGTACTGCTGTACAACCCCTGGAGTAGGGCTGAACAATATTGTGTTTTAGCATCGACATCGCGATGTGCGATAGTCACATTGTAGGACGTTACAATGTTGACGCTAATCCTTTTTTGCTGCTTGATAGAAAAGTAAACTTCCACCGTTCTCCTTGTACATGATTATTACCGGCTGACCCTTCCCCTTTAAGACAGGTAGCCATGTGGGCAACGTGTGTATGTGAGTCCGACGGGGTTTGTTCTTATGGGAAGTGAGGCTCTCCGTGTGTAGAAGAGTACCGTAAGGCAGCTGCTGCCGCTGACACAGTGATGTCATAGTTTTGATGGGTAGTCAGTGAAGCTACAGTAGTCTGTGTTTCATGTTCCCTGCAAATACGAACTAAATCATCCGGTTAAAGACACTGGAAACGTAACACTAATCTACTACAGAAGTCTGTGTCTGATCTAACGTCATTTCCACTGATTTAATTGTTCTTGGATACACAGTTTGTTGCTAGTGAGCGTGACGTGCAGGTCTGATCTGCAGGTCTAACAAGCTGGCCCCGCTAGTCAACCACAACCTGAAATCTAGAGGAAGCAACATGCAGCCACTGTCATCCACGTTAGACTGGATTGATTATTATTTGAATACAATGGTGTCATGCTAGTCAACCAGCGTATTTCTACCTGATGTCCCTCTCCAAAGCCACTGTTAGTCACAGCGCTGACTTCCTCTGGTGTTTGTAAAGCATTAAAGTTTAACAAAGAATGGTTCACATTAGAAAAGATCATTTTTTTCATTTTTATCTTCTATGTACAGTAGATGCACTCCCTTACAAAATCATTGTAGTAGTCGAGAATGATTTATTATTTCCAAATAGAGCTATTTATGTCATCTTTTAAAAATTACTTTTTCTTTTTTCATATCGCAATATATATCGCAGGGGAAAGAAATATGGCAATGTAAGATTTTTTCCAATATCGTGCAGGCCTACTCTGCATACATTTATTTGTGCCCATTTTTCCTTTTTGTCCATTAGAGTCTTGACGCGGTGGTGGGAACCAAAGAGATGCCTGTTGTCCACACAGAGACAAAAACTATCACTTATGAGTCTGCAGAGGTACAGAAATTGACATTACCTCTATTTTACATCCTGCAATAATTTAGAGATTAGCATTAATAACTTGTATAAACACTGTGGATATAGAGCTTTATTGGCATTCATTTAGAGGTTTGTGTGAGTCCAGCTGATGAATTCAAGGTTAACACATCTCTATGCTGTTTTGTAACCACCTGAGGGAATTCATCTGGCTAAATGCTTCACCAGTTAGTTGATAGTTTTTATTGTATTTTGTTTCATGCTGAGCAGATGGTACTTACTATTATATAAATATTGACCTGGCCATCACCAAATGACGGACAAAGTGAACAACTAGCTGGTGAACATTTTTGCAATAAAGCTAGTGTAGTTTCACTTTACTTTACAAATATAAAATGCAATTTCAAATGGAGGGTTTTGCTTATCACCAGGTTGACACTAATGGAGACGTTGACCCTGGGGTGTTGCTGAGTGCTCAGACCATCACCTCGGAAACCTCCAGCACCACGACAACCACACACATCACAAAGGTCATGGTTTGTCTATTGTCCCTTTTTTGGTCTCTCAACACTTGAGGCCTCAAACACGACTGTAGCCTTTGCATGTCTGCTTTAGCATCTCTTTACTACAGAATTTAAAGCTTTAGTGCATAGTTTCTGCCGCCCATATAAGGAATTCTAAGTAATGACAACTGATGGAGCGTCCATCAGTTTTGAGTGTCCCATCCCTATAACACAATCTTGTGAACATAGCCATATTGAGAAATCCAGAGAGAGTTGTGTGGAGCTGATGGCCTTAAAAGGGAACTATGCAGTTAATTTACTTTGCTTAATTTACCTTAACTGAACAGCTTCCGAGTCATTGGAATGGTTATATGACTTTTTTCGATTTGAATAGTGGTCGTCTTGCTTCCCCCTAGCGCCTGTGAGTGGAAAAACCACCCTTGCAATTTTGGAAGGACGTAGTCAAAGTATCTTGTGTTATCAGGTCTCGTGATGTAACAAATTGCTTCACAGCACTGCACACATACGCCCATTCAGGAACCGGCTAACAAGGCAGCAGTGGAGTTTTTCACACTATTGTCAGGGCTGAGCCAGCAAAAAGAAGCAGAAAGCTAGGAAATCATTGTCGGAGGAACAGAGAAAGAGGAAATGGCGGACTGACCGAGTGAGGAGTCAGACGCAAGTAAACATAGGAGCTGCCAAATATCTATTCTGAAGCTGTAGGTGGAGCTCTGTAGAGAAACCTGCAAGCAAAAAGCGAAATGGCAAAAACCGCATAGTGCCGCTTTAATTAGCTTTGTAGCAACTCGTTTATTAATATTAAAAAGTTATGCACTAAAGCTTTAAAACTGAAAAATCTTAAAATTTCCTTTTTTATAGTCTTAGAAGATTAAGAATATATTCATTTTTAAGAAGCTCAAACCAGGGTTTTGTCATTTTTGCTTTAAAAAAATAGTTTAAACCATGACTCAGTTACCAAAACGTTCACATTCTGTCAATCAACCAG